>VXAX01005885.1:0-121547 GCA_013399835.1 Leptocoma aspasia
CCGTGTCCCTGAGAATAGGATATTGCTCAGAGATATTTTCCTAATTCTCTCTTGTTTCCCTTAGGAATGAAACCTAGCAAGCTTGCTGCTAGGATATTCATAAAACCAAAACTCATATATTGCACATCCCTGTTTGCCAGCTCAGGGGTCTGCTTTTCCTCCAGATGAGCCATGTGACACTTATTTATTGTATAATTTTAGAAATATGCATTTAAAATTATTTTTTCATAATTAATTACCATTCAGTTAATTTATGTCCCCTGAGGAAAGAGCCAGACATGAACACCTCATTAATTTCAGTTAATCAACAGTAAAACATTCAGAATGTTCACATGCTTTAATCCCTTCTTTATTAGACACCATTACCAGACAACTGTGTACAAACCCTCTCAAACTGTAGGACCGTTCACATTTTCCACAACCCCTAAACAGCTGTTAAAGTGAACATGCTTGTTTTCCAAAATGCTGATGGGACCCATATCAATCTTCCTTTGATATGTATTGTTCCCCTCTACATATAAAAATTTTATGTGTAAAAGCCTCAGAATATAAAGCAGCATGGGGCTAATCCAGAAATCTTTAACTTGAAATTAACTCTGTTCCCTTACCTACTCACCTGGAGTCCAGAAATGCATGGCTTGGAGATATGTTTGATGACTTCACCAAGAGTTTGTAAAATAGAGAGGGAAGACAACATCTGCATCTGAAGGGTTTACTGTATGTAGGAAAATTATGAGCATGGCTTCTTTTACCTCCTGGGAAAGGGTAACAGTAAATAAATCTAATTCCTTTACATCCAGCAGAATCATTACAGCATCCATCACTATTGAAACAGATGGACAATTGCACCAAATAAATAAAATATTAGTGTAAATATCACTGAGCTAATTGACTTTCATCTAAACCAAAAGAGGGAAAACAAGATACTTACATGTTGCTAACAGCTGTGAGTATAATTTATATCATTAATGACTCCTTTAAGACATCATGGGCCTAAAGATTTTGGAATCTAATTTAATTTCTTGATCAGTGAGATGAATGCAAAGATAGCAAACAGGGATTGTTATAGAGTAAATAATATCTCTATGGCAGTGAAACATAGACCCACTAATCTGTTTTTCCTGAAGTGGTTTTATTTTTCAACTGTTTTTAGTTATGTAAGGGACAATATTTTTCTTCCAAGTTTTAATTTTTTTTTTATTTTTATTTTTCAGGTATTTCCTCTCTAGAGAAAAGTACAAGATTCTATCTATTACCCATCTGTAAAACCTGACAAGTCTGTGAAATTTCTCTGATTTATCTCATTACCACTGAGAACAGGTTTTATTATTTTTGGTGAAAATATGCCATGGTTTCACTGAGTCCATGATTATGAGGACAAATTTCTTGATTGAAGCTGAATAACAAGTATGTAATATCATACTTCTAGAGATAAAGCACAAAATATGGATGTTCTCCTTATACCCTGATTTTATATATGGGTAAACCCAATACATGTTGGAATGAGACCAGTAAAAAAAAATTGTCACTTTAAATCTGCAAAGCCTTTGCAACATCCCCCAGAACAGGAAAATGTCGAGGCTCACTAAATCAGAAGTGAACAAGGTGGGATCTAGAAATTGTGCTGATAATTAATTAATATTTTCCATGAGATTTGCTCTAGTACTTGATCCTGAAATTCTATAAGTCCAGTAGTTTTATTTTGAAGATAAGGCCATTTTGTTGTTTTTAAACTCATTAGATTGAAGGCTTGAAAAGATGCATGTGTCAAATTTTAACAGCCTGAAAAAAAATCCATTCAGAATATATGTAGGGTTTTTTCCTCTTAAACACCTCTAGAAATATAAATCTCTGGGCCCTGTATAGCAATTCAAGCTATAAACAGTTTACATATTTCAAATGCACACTGACTACTACATTTCCTTTCACAATCCAAGCATCAGAATTCTTTCCCCCTCATTTTTCATAACGTGTTGGGTTTTTAAAAAAAATCAGTGACAGAAACAAAGAGCAGCTGGTGGATGCAGTGCTGACTGGAGCAGTCTGTGATAGCTCTCTAACAGATAACACATCTCACTGCACTGCAGAGGCACATTCAGACAGATAATGTGCAATTCTAATTCAAAAAGTGTTTGAACATAATGTTTCTGTCTTGCTGCCTGATCTTTCAACTTCTGTTTCTTAGCAGTGTTAATTCTATTATAGTCCATTGATTCTCACAAAATTAGTTTTTCTCAGGCTGTGTTAGAGAACTTTTTAGTCATGAGGTTTTTTGTTTTATATTTTGTGAGGTTTTTTTTCCTCTTCTAGCCTTATCCATTCTGTGACTCAGACTCACCTTTGACATATTGCAGAAATGTTACAGAAAATCTTTTAATGGAAACTAACTGTGGAACATCTGAGTGACCATTTATTGAAGATGCCACAGAAAAGAATACATGATGCCAGGTGAGATACTTCTGCTAGAGTTAGGGAATTAATAATTCAACAGTCCAAGGCACTGATGAAACCTTGTCTGCAATATTGTGCAACATTCAGATCCCTGGGTCATCAGGGAAATGGAAAAACTACCTAAGGGCAGGAGACTGATGAACCTGAGCATTTCAGAAACAAAGGTTGTGAGGAGATCTGCTTGCTGAGTACAAATGCATCAGAAGCTAAGCACCAGGGAAGGAGATGAGTTGTTTAAGCTAAAGGCCAGTGCTAGTACTGTAACAAATGCTCACACAAATACTTTGTGAGTTGGACAATTTGACTCATCAGAATGGAGTTCTGGAAAAAAATGCTAAAGTAGCTGTAGAACAAAAAATAATCTGTATTTTTAAGTGGGTGTTTATTCATATTCATTTTGTGTCAAGGAGTAACATCTGGAGTCTTCCCTCACTAAAAGTGAGAGTCCAACCACAAGCTTGATATTAGTGCCCTGTCCAGAAATTCTTTTACCAAAAAAAAAAAAAAAAAAATTGCAGCAGAAAAATGTTGTGCTGTGTAAGAATCCCATTGACCTCAGTTGCCCATCAGAGTTGTGTAAAAGCCTGGCTCTTACCAGTTCATGGGTCTGAAGAGTTAAGGTTGAGCATCTTCAGTGCCCAGTGGCTTCAATTGCCTCTGACTCACTAAGGCAAATGCTACATCATTTTAGAAATCACATGATCTCTTCTTGTCTTGAAGGTATTTAATTTTTTTCCCCAAAATCATTGAAAGTCTTTAATTATCTTAAAAGCCCAGCTAGGAGGTCTTGTTAGAAAGTCTGAGGAAAACCTTATTCTTACTCTGAATAACAGCGAGGAGAAAGTGCTGAGACACTTATTCATGCCTCCATGGCTTGGAAAATGCAGATTTTCTAAGTGTAGTAGCTCAGCTAGGGATATTAAGGATGGTCCAGCATATGGCAGAAGAAAAAATGCAACAAAATAATTGCTAAAGAGGAATGTAAAATTCCAAGTATGCAGGAGAGATTAAATTTTCTATGGTAAATTTCTTCTGTAGAACATAAGGATGTGGCTGTTTGTTTTATTTTAGGATGGGAGAAAGAGCAAGACAGCACATCATGTTCAAGGAAGAAAAAAAATTAGACAAATGTATCACCAGTATTTCCTAGTTGCTGAAGACTAATAAATAAAACCAGACAGTATATTTTTCCAGGCTGCATCCCCTCCTTTCTGCTAACTACAGAAATATTTCAGGCTTTTCATACTATTTTATTTGTTTTTCAGCATATACTGTCTTCAAAATTCATTTCCACGAATCTGATTATTTCCATTTTGTGCTTCACATAATGAATCACATCTTTTTTTCAAGAGCTCCTCATCTTCTGATCCCCTTTGGGATCAAAAGCGTGAAATTTGATACATTAGCTGTTCTATCCCATTACATTAATTAGAAATGAAGATCATGTTTTTACAAATTGCTTGAACTTTATGAAGCATTTATTGAAATCATTGCCTTTTAAATATATACAATTGCAGATCTTTTTATAAAAAAAATAAACACATGGGAAAAGCAGAGAAAGCTAGAAATCAAACAGACATGACAGGAGCATACATAATTACTCTAAAATTATTGTCTCTGATTGTGCCTGCCTCACAGGCAAAAGTGCCAAAGGTAAATACCAAATTGCTCCTCTTTTCAACTTGAAAGAGCAGATATAATTTCCCGTAGTTGCAAGGTAGGATTTGATACTGTTTTTATTAGGAGCAGTGTGAAATCCACAGCAAAAGTTGAGAAAGATCACTTTTGGGAGTAAATTTTTGATCAAGTTTCTTCTGGGAAATGTTTTTACCAGAATTTGATGCCTCTGTGGATGGAAAATAGGATACCTCTCCTTTCTCTGCATCTTTAAATGTTTTAGCTCTTTGTCCTTTCAATTTCTAAATATTACAGCACCTCAGTTAAAAGAAGGAGTTTGCAAAAAGCCAAGGACACTGCTCTGAGACACAAATGAACCCTCTCTCTGCCTGCCTCTGCTCCTGCCTCTGTCAGAGCAGAGGTGCCTTAGTGCTGGCTCAGATGTGACATTATGGCACTGAAGTGGAACTTGATGTCCAGGGGACAAATCCAGGTCCACCCTCATGGCACAGACACTGCTGTGCAGGACTTCGAAAGGGAACAGGATGGAGAGAAAGGGAGAGGAGAATGGTGAGGAGAAGGCAGCTCAACTTCTCTCCTCTCCTCTTGGACAGCAGATCCATCTGTTGGATCTGGCAGCTTAGGGACAATGTCAGGAGGAAAAGTTGTGTGAAATTCCCACTGTCTGCCTACTCCAGAAACACAATTAAGACCTTGGAGTCTGGATCTCATAGTAATTCTGTGATGAGTAAAGTCCATCTAGAAGGTGCTTCAGCCCACAGCTGTGCAACTCTCTACACTTGAATTAAATGCAGTTGAAATTAATGAGATTTGGTAGATTGAAATAGTTTATGGACAAGCTTTAATTCAAAGACAGGAATGGAGGCTTCTCTAGGTCTGAATTTCAGAACATTTTTTGGGATTGTGGGATAACATACTCAGCTCTGAATGATCAGATATGTACCTTCAGTTTTTACTCTGCTGTGAAAGGGTTCTGTGCTCTTGGCATTATTTCTAAAGAGAGAGAATAATACCTCCCTTCAGCCAAGGGATTTCTGAAGGCCTGTAAAGATTATTCATGCTCCCTACAGACTCAGGGGAGAGAAATTTGTCCAAAAACCCTCTCTGAACTCTCTTGTTCTACAGCTTCTGGAGAAGCATGTTCTCCCTCTAAATACCTCAGAGAGGCAAAGCCCAGGAGCCAAAGCAGACACAAAGAAATTTAAAAAAAAACATACTGAGTGCAGCACAGGCCAATCCACTCAGCTGGCTCAGAGAAGTTTTGGCAGAGCAGCTGAACTCTTGAGTGCTCAATAGCACAAAATACCAAAAAAATATATTCCCTACCTCTGGCTTCATATAATTTTCTTTATGTCTTTATGTCTCTACCTTTACTGCCCTTTTCTTTCCATTCTTTCCTTTGGTATTTTTGTCTTCCTAAATAGTAGTGATAAGCATATTTATGCAGATCTCATAGTAGGCAAATGTATTCTTGTGTGTGCTCTAATGTGCTTCCTGTCTTGTTGTTCATTATTCCTTCAGACTTTAATAATGTTCTCAGCTTGATATGGTTAAGAATAATGAGGCATTTATTCCTATTCAAGAAGCTAATTAAAAGACTCAGTTTTGTTTCTCTTAGGTGGCTTGATAGCTTAATTATAGATGTAAGATTCACAAAAATATCCCCTTTCTATGTTGGGTAGCCCTATACAACTACATCATGTCTCTCTCTCTATTTTCTTCATGACATTGTATATTACAGTTCCATGGAAAAAGAACAATACAATGAAGTTTGAAACAAAATGCTTCTGCTAACGAGCTGCAAAGTTATGATGAGCAATTACTATGTGAAAGCTAAAGTGAGCATTAAACTGAGGTTTCCATTGTATGTCTGAAAAGAAAATAGGGCCTGGCTATTGTCTTCACTTGTCACCTCCAGCTCAGATCATAAGTAATGGTGCATGAGTGATGCATGGCTGTGTGCCCATGCCAGGCCTAATTCTTCAAAGTGGAGACATCTATGCAAAGCCAGAGACATGCAGAGCTTCCTGGGGTTTTGCCTTTGTTACACTCTATGCCAGGAGTGATTTAGAGCTACACTGTGGTGCCTTCCCAATAGTTTTCCAGATTTATATTTTACTTGTATTGACTACTTGTTATAGCTCGCTGTTAAATACCATAAATTGTGAAGTAAAGAACGAAGACCTGAAGGGGCTCTCTGAGTCAGACCATCAGAACCACAGTGCAAACAGAAATAATGGTAGATCCTCCATGAACTCCCAATCCTGCAGACCTTCAGGGTCCACAAGAAAATCAGAGGGACCCCTAGACTAGCTCAGACTGGAAGCAGAGGCAGAACTGTGTGGGGTACTCCACCCAATAGATGGAGGCTGTGGAACAAGACAAAAACCTGGAGAAAGAACCAGCCTCTGCCAGGAGCCTAGCAGAGTTGTATGGGAATGACTGCCCTCAGGAACTCTGGAAGGGATCTTCTGGTCTCCTACAGTAGGAACTGTCCAGGCCTCTGCCTGCAGGGCTGCTGCAGACTGGACCCTGCCAAGTGGTTTATTTGAGTGGACAACTGGTGGATACCTTGCTGTGTTCAACATTTTTTATCACTTAGGTTCAAGTCTTGAGAGGATCATAAAGGAGCACTGTGCAAGAAGCCCTATGTTTCCATTCTGTGGGCGAAGATTGGAAACAAGGGGGAGGTCAAATGCCTTCATGTCCACCCTGAGTGATAACTCCCTCGTTAAAGAAATCCAAGACACAGTTGGGTTAGCCTAAAGTGACATTTCTACTGAGTTTTATTGAAACTTGATGGGATATGGACAGCTGCAGATCCTGGGAGTCACACCATGGCCTAGCCCAAGGTTTGGATGCTCCTGACTTCACTTACTTGAAGGAGTTTTGTCTTTAAAAAAAAACCACTCACAGACTTTTTCATCTTGCTTTGAGGCAATGCCATACCTGCCTGTCATGGATAGCAGCGAATCATCTGATGGTGGTAACCTTTCCAGCCATGATCTCCCACCAGTACTTCCTGGAGCTACAGACTGGGGAGGAGTTTTTTCTCCTGCTGAGCATGGCAAATACATCTGACCATACTGACTATCCACTGATTATTAGGTCTGCATCAGGGACTAGTCCCTTTTGTCTATTTTAGACAACAATCTTAATTTCAGATATCAAATTCTCTTTTCTCTTCTCTTCTCTTCTCTTCTCTTCTCTTCTCTTCTCTTCTCTTCTCTTCTCTTCTCTTCTCTTCTCTTCTCTTCTCTTCTCCTCTCCTCTCTTCTCTTCTCCTCTCTTTCAGACACATTAGACTGCAACTTTAAAAGCTTGTAATAAAAATGCAAAGAAAATATTTAAATACATATTTGCAGTCATGCACCAGCACTAATATGTTGGCTTCTTTCCTGGAAAGCTCTATGAGCCTGTGATAACTTTTAGACAGTCAGAAAATCTTAGAGGAGAAAGAAATAAAAAGCCATTGAAATAGGTAACAAATAATTTAGCAATAGAGGTAGAAGGAAGGTTTTCTTACCCTTGACATGATTAAGATTGAGTATTAAAACCCCAATGAAGGAAAGGAATTCAGTGTATATGAACACAGGCCTCAAGGAAAGAGTAGGACTTGAAGGAAAGGTATTAAAATAAGAACAGCTGGTAGTTTTGAATCGGTGGGTACTTTCTTGTGCTGGCCTTATTCAATAAATAAAAATGGGTTGGGTTAGACTACCAGTGATGGGTTTGAAGATTTCTGGTCTTTTGGACCAAACACAGTGAGCCAAATTACCTAATGATGGAGAGTTCAAACACATACACCACTGAATAAACATAAATAACTGGGTGTAAATGATAGTTTTGATTTTAGATGAACTGTTTTTCATTGTGTCTATCAGATTTGGCTGTACTCTGAAGCCATTGTGTGATGAAAGTATATATTAAGTGAACCTAGATATGTTGCCCTTACTGGAAAAATCCACAGCTTAATTTCATGGTAATTTCATAATATATATATTTCAATAGCAACTTAATAGCAATGTAGAATCCAGCTTTACTCCTTAAATATGTGTGATCAGTATGACTTAGATTAAATAGTTGTCTCCCTTTCTGCTGGAAATCAAATAAGAAAATTCTCTGCTAACATTTAAGAAGTGTCACTGTCTGAGTTGGAATAACCAACATTTAAGTGGCAACCTGATAGCTATTTAGAAAAACTTAGAATCATAGAATCATAAAATTGTTTGGATTGGAAGGGACCTTAAAGATCATCTATTTCCAACCCTCTGTCCTGGGCAGAGACACCTTCCACTAGATCAGGTTGCTCAATGCCCTATCCAGCCTGGCCTTGAACACTTCCAGGGATGGGGGGGATCCACAGCTTCTCTGGGCAGCCTGTACCAGGGTCTCACCATCCTCACAATAAAGAATTTCTCCCTAATATCCAGTCTAAACCTGCCATCTTTCAGTTTAAAGCCATTGCCCCTTGTCCTGTCACTACTTGTCCTTCTCCAGCTCTCTTGTAGTCCCTTCAGGTACTGAAAAGCTTCCATAAGGTCTCCCTGGAGCCTTTTTTTCTCCAGGCTGAACACTCCCAATTCCCTCAGCCTTTGCTCATAGGAGAGGTGCTCCATCCCTTGATGCAAGATTCATGAGGACTCTGAACTGGAATCATCAAAGCTTCTAAGGTTTAGACTGTGATAATTAATGAAGCAACATTTACTAATTATATCTAGGGAATGAATGTCAAAGAATTGTGAATGTCTGTTCAGGAGCTGAAGGCACCTTAAAGAAATCTTGAAAATTCAATTTAGAACTTTTGTTAGAACAGCTATTTAGAACTCATTTTAACAGATGTGAAATGAAACAATACTTCCTGTAAAGGCTGGTCTAAGGATGAGCATACTGTAGTTCCATGAGCACATTCTTTGATCTTTCATATTTTGAAAAGGGCCAGCCACTTCAAGGGAGACTTCTTAGGACCTGAAAGCTTTCTGTTCTTGTATATGCCACACCCTTGCTGTTGCAAAGACAGATTTTCACTCCATGAAAATACTCCTCAGGAAAAGTAGGGCTAATTTCACCAGTTTAATGTAGTGTTTAAGCATTGGGCTTTGCACAGTCAACAAAATAAACCTTATCTGTTGTTTTCTTCCTAAAGTGAGATTTTTCCTTTCAGCCAAGAACTGAATTTGAGCCTCGTTGTTTTAATGGATACCAGGTTTCTCATGTAAGGCTGAGACTTATGATGATCCATTGCAATTAAATCTATTGAACCTGTCAGCCCAAGGACTCTGCTGTCCTATAACAACACCTTAAAATCAACACAGAGCACAGTGCTGCCTGCCCACTTTGAGTATGAGGTAGCCTTGAAGAAAACAAGGAAACTGCCTGGGCACCACGGCTGAATGGTGCAAATGGCACTGTGTGCCAGGATCTGCATTCTCCAGGGGCACCAACAGCTCCAGCTGACACTGTATTTGAAGCCTAAAAAGAGCCAAATCTAAACATTTTGGGTTTTTCTGTGATAGCTGGTGCCTGTTTGCACTGACACCTTCTCCTTTCTGCCCCTCATGTCCTCAGGAACAAAAAAGATGACTGAAAGTCTCCCCCATATCTGGGGGATTTTGTTCACTTTTGCACACAGCAGTCTGGTCACAGAGAGATGCTGTGTCTGATTGTCTCCATTATCCAAAGCTGAATGAAATGTTTCATGATCAAAGAAGACTAAAATTGTGCCAGCCTACAGCTGATACACCAGAGGATTTCAAAGAGCTTCAATGAGATAAAATTCAGGTTTTTCCTGAAACCCAGCACCTGGCTAATCCACATGGGAAGATTCCCCTCAGGAGTCCTCTCAAGGTTATCAATGTATTTTATGGTATATTGCTCAACATCCACACAGAAATCTCAATTTCACTTTAAGTTGCATAAGATGCGGTTGCTTGGAGTTCATAGAGAATGTTCTGAAAACTAATGTATTTTAAATTAAAAGCTATTGCTTCTTAAGATATGCACTGTATAAGACAGAAAACTAATCATGATGCGTTCCAAAAGGATTAATGGGAGAATCCAGCCAGGCAGTAATTTCCCCAGAAAAAGTCTGGTTTGCCCATGACTAACTGATGAGGGATCTCTCCCTGTTTTTATCACTGCATATGAACTTTTCATGGTATTTTTCTCCCTGTCCTGTCCAGCTGAGGAGGGGAGTGACAGAGTGGCTTTGGGAGGCACAGGGCATCCAATCACCACAGTTCTCTAAATAAACAGACAAGCCAACTATGGGGGCTTCAGTAAGAGCTGAACAATGAATATCTGCCTGCACACTTGGCCACAGTGAGCAAATCATGGTGGATAAGCATGTGCAGCACACTCTGCTTTAGAGACACTCTGGAAAATGCTAGAGAATGAGGAGAATGTGTTAGGAGTGTGGAGGGTCACTTCAAACTCCCCACAAAACGAAACGAGAGACAAGGCTCTCCAAGCTGTTAGCTGCTCTTCAAAAGAGCAATTTTTTTAGGAACTGTAAGCACTTAAGTCTGTAGCTTTTATTTACTTTGGAGGTTTTTTTAGTCACTGAGTATTCTTTATAAATGGGGAAGGTCTATTCTCTAGACAAATTCAGAACAGTAAATATAATTCAAGTGTATGTTATTTCACTGTGGAAATATAGGCAGTTTTGTGTGCTTTGTTTGCCTTCAGTTTAGATGCCAGTTTTTCATTTTGAGCAGTTCAGAGCCCAGGGGAGATTAAGAGAAAACTTCTCTTTAAAGCACAGGAGTTTATATGTACTCCTAGGCCATAACTCCTCCTTTTTATGGACAGATATGATTCAAAAGTGTTGATGTCTCCTTATGCCTGGAACAGCCATGCCCCTGAGTCCTCACCATACAGTCTTTGCCATGGAAACATATGCTTTGTCCCAGTGTGTCACCATTTCCATGGGTCAGTCAACAAGGGCAGCAGGACAGACAGATACACAGCATTCACAACCAGACTCTGAAAATACATTCGATTACTGCTTGTCCTTCCTTTATCCTTCCTGTCTTTACCCTTTTTGTATTGGCAAGCTCGTCTCTGGGGCAAACATTGGCTTTTGCCATCTGTTTCTGTGTATCCAGGCCAACTCTGGTCCTCATTATTTATGATAGCAGAGCTAATATAATACAAATTGCCTCCTCCAGGTCCCTTTTTTTCTTTCAGATTTCAAATGTTCTTTTCTAAACTCGGAAAAAGCTAGCACTACTTTGACTCAAATGGAATTGACACCCTTATTTTTCATTTCCTTTACCTGACTCCATGTCCTCTAAATTCCAGGTAACCACAATCCCACATAATCCTCAAACTCATTATCTCACATATCTTACAAACCATGAAACCATCCTCATCCAAGATACCACACTGTGTTTCACATATTGGACAAAAATGCCCTGCTTTTGCTTCAATATTTCACCAGCTTTATTTATTGCTCCCAGAAGCTTGTGCATCTCCACAGCCATTAACCCCCCACACCTTTTCTCTCTCCTTTTTAAATGTGCAGTACTTGGTGGTGGGCAGATCATCTTCTCTGTGACAATTTTTAGTAATTGAATATTGTTTTCTCACTTTATCTGGTTCCCCAGCAATAAGAGCTAGGGGGGTAAAGGAAAGGCAGGGAAAAGGCAAGAAAGAAGCAATGATTAATATAGAATAATAATTCAAACAGCTAAAGCAAATATAAGTTATATTTCACCAGTTTTCATCAGTTTTGGAAAACAGGTTTCCATCCTCACAAAAAACCAAAACATTATATCAGCGATAAATACAGCAAAACAGCATGGCCAGGCTGATCTCCTCATCACTGAACTGTAGATTTTAGAAACTTCTCAAAAGACTGTGTGTTCTTGTATCAGTAATGAGGTCATTTTCTCCATTTATTTCTGCAAATACATCTATAATTACAAATGCCCTTTGAAGAGCTGTTACAACTGAGTATATTGCTTCTAATTGCTGACTAACAATTGCCAAAATAAGTGAGCATCAGAAATGTGGCAGCTTTTCTTTTTTCATTCTGTTTATTTCTACACTTAATAATTTGAGAAAATGAGTAAATTTCAACAATTTGGAAAAACAGTGAGGCCTTAATTTGCTTAATTTGTTGATGTTTATCCTGCCCTCAGAGGGCCAGCATATTCCATGTATCACTTCAGATGCATATAGAACTTCTTTTCAGGTTTAAGTGGTGCACATTCTGTTCCTAGGCACCTCACTGGGATCAGAGATGATTTCCATCTTGCTGAAGTAATTTGACACTCAGTAAATTTTCAGCTAAATACTCTAGTTTTCATAAATGAATTTTTTTCAGGATACAGTGCTGTTGCATGGCTACTTATTTTACTGGTGCTGAAAGTCAATGCATTAATTACTGTCAAGGAAGGCAAGAAATTGGTTTTAGTAGGATCTCATTCAGACTAATGCTAAAAATTGCAATTTCTATTTGATTCTGATTTGCTGCCTTCTCTACAATTAGTGGCCACTGTCCAAAACACAAGAGATGAAGGACCACACTGCAAAACCTAGATCACAAATAGAAGAAGCTTCAGACAAATGAGAAGAAATTGTTTATAAATACGTCTAGATTTTTTTCCTTTGGTAAATTATAGGACAGTTAATTTAGAACTCCAGGAAAGCTTCAGCTAAACTTTAATAAGCAGCTATAATTTATATGTAGACACTCAAGATGGCCATAAAACAGTCATTATTTTCTAATTATAATTGAAAATAACAATTTTATTTGATTGCAATTGGTATATAAACATTACGAGTTTAAAGTGTATAAACAGAAACCTGATCATTTAATTGAGTCAAATAAGAACTGTTTTGAAGCTGATCACATTAAAGTGAAAGTGTGACTGATAAACCCAATCTCTATTTTACTCTCAATCAACAATATTAACTTTATATTAGTTTAAGATAAGTGTTACCTGCAGTGAAGAGGCACGAACATCTGTCAATCTAAATTTCTATAAAATCTGAATCCTGGCACATCAAGGTCCATATTCTCAAATATTTCATCTGCTTCAAAGGTATTTAGGAGCCTAACTCTCCTGTTAATTCAAACAGTTGTGGCTGCATAAATTATATTGGCTTTGGATCTTCATAATAATTTCAGAAAAACTTAGGTCTTTAGCCATCCAGGTAATTTTGATAGCTATAAGTCTTAATTGTAGTGAGCAATTGATCATAAATAAAGTGGGTCAGTGCTATCAGATCTTGAAGTAACTGATTCACTGAGTGTGCCCAGGCAGAGGTGCACAGGTGCAACATGGAGGAAAGTAAATTTCCTGGTTTTGAAAGGTCAGTGTTAAACCTGACTATTGCACAGAGATGCTGCTGCCATTTGAAAGCTTTGGGTATTAAAAGGAGGTGTGAAGGACTGGAGGTCTGACACAAAGCCAGGAAAATCAGCAGATATCTTGCAAAGCCTCTGTAGATCCTGAGGTCTTCTTGAGATTCATCATACACAATTTTGGAGTAAATTTCTGGAACACTGTAATATGAATGAGGCATAAAACACCCAGCAAAACATAAGTGGAAAGCTCAGCATTTCTGGTCATTAAAGTGTCAGGGAGTTTTCTGGGAGTGCAGCCACTCACACACAGTGTGCCAGTCTGTTCCCAGCCAGTGGCCAATGCACCTGTACAGTACAGATCTGGGTGGGGTGCAGGTGAGCTTTTTCACCTCATACTTAATAATCTTCTTGTTCATGCATGTCATGACTTTGTTCCTGTCCTTCAGAGAGCTCTTTATTAAGTTGTGTCAAGACAAGAAGGGTTTGCTGAAATACCAGCTCTGGACATCTCATGCTCACAGGAACCCTCAGCTCACTTCCCCAGTCTGTGAGGAGAGTTCTGCTCAGAAGGTGAGGATGGCTGGAACTATGCTGTTTGAGAGATGTTTTGGTCCCAGAGCATCACTCTGTGGTTCCCTGACTTCTCTATCAGAAGCAATCTTACCATGGGTCCCCCTGAGGGACAGGACTGTGTCCCCCAGACCCAGGATTACCTGCCTTTGTCCAAAACATCTTCATGTGTTCCCTGAGTTGGCAGCAAATACTCTCCATTCACTTCCACAGAAACATCCTTTTTTTCTGTCAGGTACCGCTTGAAGAGATCCAGTCCAAGCCCATCCCAAAGGGTTCTGGGACAGCTTCAACCATCCTAGCCATGGCTCAGCACAAAAGAAATAGTGTGCCAGGAATTATCAGAAGTTAACAAGCAAAAGGCCAGCACAAGGCTGAAGACCTTCCCAAAACAGACAAAAATTTAACGGACTGCCAATGGAAGAGGATTAGTAGCTGAGTGTTTCAACCCAGTGAAGTACAGTGGGATATACAATGATCTTGGAGGAGTTTTCCAGCCTTGATGATTTAATGATTCTACAATTCCATGAGCAACGTACAGAAGGAAGTGCTTGGGTGCAATCTGCTCTTTATGCAGCTTCACAATTCAGTCTGGACTAGTTATTTGTTGTTTGTTGATTCCAAGGGAATTGCTTGACAGATTGTGCTGCAGATGTCATTGTCTAAGGGATTTTTTTTCCCATCAGTTTTGCTTTTGGGGAAGAAAAATGAAGTGGCAAACAACATTTATTGTTGGTAGTTACCAGAGTTGTTCCTGGAAGAAAAAAGTGTTAAGAAGTTATGGGCTGGATAATAGAACTGCGTACATTTTTAATGCAGCGCTATTTTGTTTCATGGGGTAATAGATCTGCAAATGGGAATAAGAGGGCATTGCAGTCAGAAGCTTTAAAACACATTTAATTGGGAAATACTGAAATTATATATTGGTTTTGTAAGCTTTTCTCAGGGAAAACAGTTGTTTTTATTACTAACTTTTCCAAATGCAGAAAAATTTAGAGAGCAAATAAAAATCATAGGAATGCCATAAATTTCAAGACATCCACACTGGAATACAACTTTCTCACATTTTAATATAGAACCATAGACATACCTGTTGGAAATATGTGTTTATATGGAATTTAAATCAAAACCCGACTGTATAAAGCAGATACAGATTTTCAGCAATGGAGGGCTTCACTGAGGTCAGCTGTAGAGCTACTCTTAACTTTGCTGGAAGTAAAATCAGCCATTTTGCTTGAAGCTGGAGCTGCAATTTTGAGGAAACACAACAAAATCTATTATTTTTTGGATGAAAATATTAATGGCTGGTGATCCAGTGAAGAAGAATAAACTGACAAAGAGAATTCATCCAAAAGATAGAAAAAAAGTGAGTGGAAACTTCTCAGAGGTGGTTGAAATAAGAAGTGTAATGAAAACTTTCATCTCTCCTCTCCTCTCCTCTCCTCTCCTCTCCTCTGGACCAGCAGAGTCTACAGACCAGGGAATACAGAGTGAACAGAGAAATTTGTACTTCTGCAGCCTGTGACCACACCATCTAGGGAAAGCCTCTGGGATAAATGCTGCAGCTTAGTATATTAAAAGGATTTGCAAAACACTGCCTTTTCATGCTTCCACTCATCCCCAAAAAGCCATTTTCAAAGTCTAGAATATGTCAGAGTCGTGCAGTCAGGAAGGGCACCAAGAGCTGAGCACCCAGCTGCTAATTAATGTGTGCATCTCCTTCTAGCAGGTCTCTGGAGGTTGAGGTGGAGTCAGTTTGGCTTTCACACCTTCCCTTCCAAGTTCTTGGGATTCAGAGAGACAATTTAAATTCTCCATCAAGTACCATTAATGAATATCAGATTAAGAGACTGAGACTTTTTTTTAATATATTGTTAGTTTAAAACAAAGTATTTCATGTGCTTCGTAAAACTTTCCACAGGGAATGCATCCCTGTGATTAAATTATTTTAAGAATTAGCTTAATAAATTATATGTCACAGTTTCATATTGAAAACTGTTTTTCTTTGAGTAGTAATCACTCTTTGAGTCAAAACAGAGCACAGCTGCAAATTACTACCATGGGAAAGTACCTAACAAACCCTGAATTTCAGTATTATTAGATTTCCTCTAAACATATTTAATTAAATTTAAACTTGAGATTTAGTTACAGAAAACTGCAGCATATTTTAAATCCACATTCTTTTGAGGAAGCATATTTTCAATTTCCCAAGAAACTCATTGCTAACCAAGGCAAACCATTTCATCAATGTTAAATTATTACAGCTTTCCCTACAACATTCCTGGATCTTCACTTGATTTGGAAATTTCCAGAATAATTCATAAATTGCCCTCTCTTTAGGTTAAGAATGGAATACCATGGTTCATAGTACCTTAAAGATACATCTGACATATATTTGAGCCAAAGATTATGTTCTTGGATGTAATGACATGGATGGACTCAGGCCTTACAGTGTTTTGCAGCCTGAGCAATGAATATGTCCTGAATTCATGAATATCTTTTCTCCTACCAGAGGAACTACAGTTGGTTCAAGCATACTAAGCAAGCCTTCAACTGTCTAATATTTAAGTACTTTGTTAATCCAACTCTGAGTACATCTGGACTGAATCACAATCTCTTTCTGCTGAAAGTCATCTGTCTGTTGCAGTGTGATATTATTATCTTGTTATCTGTCTTTTCTATTCAGTCTCAGTGAAAAGCTTCAACAAAATTATCAGCCAAAATTATCAGAGTTTTTAACTAAAACATACTTCAGTGATCTTGTCCATTGTAATTACTCTTACCCTGGTCACACTGCCATGGTTGACAGGGACATGGACTCCAACAGCCACAGTGTTACAGTTGACTTTGCAGGTACAGTTGTACTTTTCCCAACAGCTGTGATCATCCCCATTTAATGTTTGGACTCAGCTATGTCTTCAGATACTGCAAATATATCTATAAATTTGTACTGGAGTGTTTGTCACAGAGTCCAGTTTTAGATTTCATGGCTCAGCAATTAAAAAAAAAAGGTTGCTACTGAGGCCAGCATAGATCCTAGTAATAAGAATTTCTCTGAAGGTTGACATTGTAATGGAAATAATGATGCAGCAGAGCAACTAACTCCATGGCTGAACCAATTGCCTGATTTGAATAAGGCTGAATTAGCTGAATTCCAGTCTCAATAATACCTGGGAAAGCAATAATATAAATAAATATGGAACATAAAATATTTTAGTTTGTGTATAGGAGAGACTTAATTGACTTTTTACAACCGTAGATGTAATTTTGTCAGCATGGCAAAAGACTTTATAATATTTCATGAGCCTAGGTCTTTTCTGATCATCTAGATGACCTTAACGATGGTGATTGGAGAGGGATCTGAGCCTAAAGATTGATCCCATATGCAGAAAATACTGCAGTGTTTTACAGAAATAAAATAAGTGAAGAGAGTAAAATCAATACCTGGAAGCAAGAGATACTTCAGATTTAGTAGCATTGATTAAAGCATGATTATTCAATAGCACACACAGGGGAAGCATAACTTTTCAGGAAAAATAAAGTATTCTGTGTAATATCCGAGAAGCAAGACAGGAAAACAAAGCTGTTAAAACAAATGTTAGGAAATAGAACTTTTTACAACTGAACCATATAAAAATACAGAAGATGAGAGAGAGGATAATTAGAGCTAGCTCCTTGTTACAGCATACAAATTGCACTAGTAGTCACTGTCTTTAGTCTGGGAGTCTCGTTCTTGGATATGACACAAAGACAGACTATTACACTTTCTGGGTTCTGCTCATGAGTCTGATTAACTTAAGTATCATGTGTGTTAATTTGTCCTAGATACACCAGGAGTTAGAACCAGAGTGGTTGTAGCTTACAGGTGGCTCCTGTGCTCCTCTGACAGAGATTTACAGGCTCACGATTGGTAACAGCTTTAGTACTGGTTAAGAAGTTACTGAATTACGTGTTTTATAGAAAAGTGAGAAGAACCCCACAACCCTGTTCTCTTTAATATTCTGGGTTACAGTGTGCAGCATTTCCTCAGTCAGTTCAGGAGTTGTTCAGCTTTCTCTTCAAGGCAATGGTGCATCTATCTTACAAAGGATGGAGAGGCTTGGAGGTATCCCTCCTAATATATTACTGGAGTCTAAAATCTTTTCCACTAGGTGAACCCATGGAATAAGTTGAATCCAGGCCTCCCTCATATTTCTCTGCACGCACAGGCACGCACATTTATTACAGAAACATGACTGTGTACCTCCAGGTCCCTAAGCCTCTGTGTACACCTGCCCTAGGACAAAGCTCAACCCTTGGGCATGTGTGGCTGCACAGCAGAATCCAGAGTGCTGGAAGAGATCTGAAATCTTGGTCAGTTCAAAATGTCCATTTCAGGCCTCTAACTGATGTCAATCTTTTGTAAGTGTTTCCTATTTCTTTTTCTATCAATGGCATAGAATCATAGAATTTTCAAGGTTGGAAAAGATATTCCAGATCATCAAGTCCAACCAGCAACTAAGTGCTACCAGTGTAACTTCTAAACCATGGAACCACATTAACCAGTGCCAAGTCCAGATGCCCTTTAAACCATCACAGGATGCCCTGATTTGGAAGGGACCCACAAGAATCATCAAAGTCCAGCTCCTGGATCTGCAAAAGACAATCCCAAGAATCCCAACATGTGCCTGAGAGCATTGTCCAAATGCTTCTCAAGCTCTGTCAGGTTTGATGCTGTGACCACTGCCCTGGGGACTCTGTTCCAGGAAGGGAATCTGTGGGTGAAAAATGTTTTTTTCACCCTGTGGGTGAAAAACCTTTTCCTGATATCCAGCCTAAACATCCCCTGAGCCATCTTCAGGCCATTCACTTGGGTTTGTCACTGATCACCAGAGGGGAGATTCATACCTGTCCCTCTGTTTCCAGGCATGAGGAAGTTGAAGACCACAATGAGGTGTCCCCTCAGACTCCTCTTCTTCAGGCTGAACAGACCAAGTGGCCTCAGCTGTTCCATGGATGGCTTCCCTTCCAAGCTCTTCCTCATCTTTGTAGCCCTCCAGAAGCTAAAAACCCTTTCACTGAGAGTAAACATTACTTGGGAACAATTAAAACATTAGAGTGTTATCAAGTTTATTCACATACTAAATCTAAACCACAGCACTGTACCAGCTACTAGCAAGAAAATTATCCCAGTTGAAATCAGGGCACCCTGAAGCTGCACTCTTTCACCCAGCCTTTCTGTACAAGAGGAAATAAAAACCCAAGGAGGAGTTAAGAAACTAAGGAGGAGTTACCCTTTAAAAATGAACAACTGAAAAGACTTTACCAAATCTCATTTATTGACAGTAGTTTGCTACCTTACCAAAAATAACAAGTCTTCTCAGATGATACTATCATAATATTCTCCTCAGTGCCATGTGCAGTAATACAAAATCAAAGATGGACATTTCTTAGTATTTATGTTTTAGAGTTTAGTTGTGAAGCTGTCAGGTACTTCTGAACTGTTTTTGTAAGAAAAAATAACAATACTTAGCATTTATATAGCACAGCCAGCACTGTTCACTCCTATAGTGCTTTCAAGTTATTACCTAATCAATCCTCTCAGTGTCCCTGTGCAGCAAAGATGTATTCCTATACCCATTAGACAAATTGTCTACACTACAGGGAAATATGCACACTTGAGATCTCTAAACAGCTGAGCCACACACGAAAAGTTTGGATAAATTACATATAAAATTCTTTGCTTAAGCAAGGAAGAGTTTTGGGATAGGCATCAGTGGTGTCAGACTGTCACACCCATACCCTGCACTGTTTGTGTGAGAAGAGCCAACACCACCTGCACTTCTTACAGGTTCCTGTTGTTATAAACCACATCTATACAGTCAACTGAAATAGGGGTGCAGCCTGTGAAGTAGGATTAGAGGAGCATTTAGGATCCAGAGAGCAAAATCTTGTCAGTGCTTCTGTTTGGGATGGGTTGCTGAGCTGTAACACTGCCAATGAGAGTCCTTGTTGACGTGCAGCAAAACCACACTGGGGATTATCTGGCATGGAGGCAGTAATGGTGGCAAAGCTGTGTGTGGAACTGTTTTATCTAGGATGGAAGCAGGTTAGCATACAGACTTTTCTCATTCTTGATTAAAAACAAAGATGGACCAAATAGTAGAATCATACAATCATTGAGTGGTTTAGGTTGGAAGGACATTAAAGATCATGAAGTTCCAATTCCCCTGCCATGGACAGGGACCCCTTTCTGTAGCCCAAGTTGCTCAAAACCCCGTCCAACCTGGCCTCGAACACCTCCAGGGATGGGGCATCCACAGCTATTCTGGGCAACCTGTTCCAGTGCCTCACCACTCCCACAGTTAAGAATTTCTTCCTTATATCTAACCTAAACCTACTTTCATTCATTTTAAAGCCATTCACCCTCATCCCATCACTACAAGTCCTTGTAAAACAAACCCCTCTCCAGCTCTCTTGCCTTTAGGCACTGCAAATTTGCTAAAAGGTTTTCCCAGAGCCTTCCCATCTGAAGAGTAAATCCAGTCCAAAACTTAACATCCCTGAACTTTCCAATAAAACTTTCCATGTGTTTGGAACCCATTAAACTATTCAGATTTTATTTTCTTTTTTTTTTTTTTTCATCTGACTTTTGCTAGTGCTCCAGACTTTGGATATCTGGAGCTACGTGTTTGATTTTATCCACTGAAAAAGACTAGAATAGAGGTTTTGAGGAAAACAAAACATGTTAGATTGTTTCAGTATAAAGGAGAGACTTGGTATTTTTGCCTCTTCATATTCCTGGTAAAAAATTTACAATGAAAACTTTGGATGTAAGAAAATATAGAGACTGTTAGTGCAAATGACAGTAAGGAAATATCCAAACCAGAGACAAGTGCATTCTTTAGTTAAGTTGCATGTACTTGAGCTGTCAAAAATGGCTGAGAGCAGGAGAATGGAAGAAGACTCAGATCATGTTATATGAGACCATGAGAAAATTATAACTCTCATCCAATCTAATTTTCCCTAAAGCATTTAATTCTTCTGCCAGAGATTTGTTAAGGAAAGTTTTAGATATTTAGTTGTCACAGAATCACAGAATGGTTGAGGTTGGAAGGAGCCTCTGGAGGTCATCAATCCACCCACCGTGCCCAAACAGGGACACCTGGAGCCAGCTGCCCAGCTCCCTGTCCAGTTTTGGAATATCTCCTAGGATGGAGACTCTATAAGCTCTCTGTGCCAGTTCCAGTGCTCCATTACCCTTCAAGCAAAAAAGAATTTCCTGATGTCCCATTGGAACATCCTGTTTGTTCCCACTGCCCCTTGTGCTGTCCCATTTACTGGGCTCCACTGTAAAGAGTTTATATTCTGCTTGTGTCATGGCTATTACAGCCATGGTGGTCAAAGGACATGGGCAAAGCAGGAGCTGGAGGCAGCTATAATTTGTTTTATTAGACCAACTGGTATAGTTGAAAAACAAGAGAATAAATTCTTGGTAAACAAATGCTCCCCAAAGGATTGAAATAGATCTTTGCAGGCAAATACAAAGTTGGCTGGCTGTTATTTACCCTCAGAGCGCTGCAGTTTTACTCCCCATGGACTGCCTTGGAGCCTGACTGAATAAAAGCAAAGCTACAAAGACTGACTTATATGTACAAATCTCGCCACATTCCCCCTTGAGCAGATGCGTGTTGGACTGTTGCTAATGCAGAGCAGAAAAATCAGGATGGAAAAGAGCCAAATGTTCAACTCTTATTTTTGAAAAGTGCTCTGCTTTTCATAATGGAAAAGTTTTACATATTTTCTTGTCCAGAGACAATGAGGCAAATCAACAAACTTCAAATAAAACTTAATTTTTGAGCATCAGGACCTTGTATGTCTGCTTAACAAAAGCTTTCTGTCCTACAACTGAAAGATATAAAATTTGTGCTATGAACTGAAATCTGTGAAGTTATTCCTGCTGTTGTCTTTGTAGAATGACAAAGCTTAGATTCTAGCTTTTTTGGCCAGATTAGAATCAATTCAGCACAATACCACTGATTTCAATTGAGTTATACTGAACTGTATCAGTGTCACTGAGAGAATAATATGACCCAAAGACTACAAGAGTATCTTGTCATGAAAGCTATAACTTGATTAGAAATAATCTTTTAGGAAGAGAAAGTCATAGTAATTCAGATAGAAATGAGAAATTAAGTTTGTGTGTTTGGCTTAATAAAGGTTTCGAATTCAAATTTTTCATTTGTTTTTAATAGATTAATTTAGAAAAGAATCTTTATCATAAGTTATGTAAGATACATTGAGGTGATTTTTTGTGTTTGCTTTCTTTAACAATTCAAATAATTAAATTAGATAAAATAGATCAAATTCTGCTGTTGTCCTGAGTATCATTGGTTCAGTTTGTTTCAGTGATGTCTTGCTGAGAGGAATTTTGTGTCTGTAAATTACTGTACTGAACTGTTGAGCTGTGTAAGTAGGTATTGTTAGAAGGGTTTGTTTTTTTATTTTTACCAGAGGGACAATAGGATCTTAAAGAAACTTTCCTGTTTCAGAAGGTCAGATTTTTCTCTTGGATAAGTTGGTCTGGGATAGGACTAAAAAGAATAAAAACTAACCCAATGGCTAATTTCTAAATTTACAGGGTGTGCAAAAGCTGACAATTTTTTTAAAAAATCCACAAGCACTTGAAGTGTTTTGTTTTCAGTTTTACACTATTAATAATTTTACAAAAGGCTATACTGTTATTTAAACTTTCCAATTAACTCAGAAAAAATAAATTCCATAATTTCCTGATACAGATTCTGCTACAGATGACAAGGTTAAAAATATTATTCTTATTCTTGGGTGAAATGAAGAACAACTGCTTATTGTAAGACCCCAGATCTGTTTGTTGTTAGTTTGGTTGGGCTTTTTTTCCAGTGGAAGGTAATAAATTTTACCCTTCTTTTTCTTCAATTCTTTAGCCTGTTTCTGGAAGGTATTATAAACACTGCATATAATTCTGTTCAATTAATTTTCTTTCATAGTTGCAGGCCTTGCACAGTTAATCTCTTTTTGGAAAACTTTCTATTTCTTAACCCAAATTAATGCCACCACCAAAAGCTACAGATGTCTTAGAGAGACAGGAGTCTCTGCAGTGGTTGAGAGGAATGTGTAAATGATAAGGCAAATTTTCCATGTAAAGAGGAATAGGAATAAAAATATGTAGCGCAGAATAATGTAGGAATCTAATACTGAGAGAGTGGACACAGCAGCCTTCTGAAAACATCCACTGAGGAGGTGTCCAGGGGCTCTGCTCTTTCTGTGGTGTGGCCCTGGCTCCAAGAATTTCCTGCAGATTTGATCCAGAAAAGGTTATTCAGTCCTTTCAGTCCTTGGTTTGACTTCTGGTGCAATATGAGGCTTTTGGGGATCCATTTACCTGAAGCCTGAGGAAGATGGTTATATAATGCCGGTGTCAATGCTTAAGCAGTTTCATCCCATCCTTAGCTTTAACCTATTACTCTCTGTCTCTTCTATTTGCTAAGGAAAATGGTGGGATTCATTTCTCCTTATACTAGCCATTAGCATCTAGTCTAAGCAGATCATGCAGTGCTTTCTCCAGTCAGAGGAGAAAGAAGGGTTTCTACAGAAAATAGGAATAAGCCACCCTTCACATGTGCCTACTGGTCACCAGTGATCCAAATGACTGTCTTTACCAGTGTAATTAATTGTACATGTCTCAGGTTACAGTGATTCTTACCACAAAACCCCCATTTTCTTCATACAATGTGTAAAATGTGCAGGATCACAGTCTGTGATAAAACTTGTTTTGTGGCTTTTCAGTCATTTCTTCAAGCATTCCAGATCAGACAGTAATAGCATAATGTTCTCTCATAATTTGCTACTTCACAAGTCTTTTCTTAGCCGTAAATTTTGCAGGCAAAATTCATTAGTTGATCCCTACCACCACTTCTCCTCCTCTTCCCCCCTGCCCTTGTCAAATGATATTGAGTCATTAATTAACTCCTGGGGTACCCAGAGAGAAAGATCCAGAATACTCTCCTTTCAAAACCTGGATTTTTAACTTCATGTGCCCTGTATTTAATACCTAATATGTCCCTCTCCTATACTCACCAAATAAATTCGTTTTGATAAAATACTATGGGGTACTTATCCAATTAGTACAAAGAAATCTAGTCCCACCAGCTACCTTTACGAGTCATACCAATAATTTATTTTTAAATAAGAAAAAAATGGAGATCATGTTTGTTTGATCAAGGCTGTTTTACAAGAAGTGACAGTAAGTGAGATGAATATTATCAATAAAGATGGAGAATGAAACAATAGGTTAGTTTATTACTTCTGGCATAATTTTAGTAGGGATTTACATCTGACTGCCTAATCTCTGTCTCTGTGAAATATTATATTATATTATAAAGATTATGATTATATTATACAGATAATCCCCCAGAATGTGAGACTTTCCCTGTTTCTAAAAGTGGGTTCAGATAAATTCAGTTATGAAGGTGATTAACTAATTCTTTTAAAACATCATGAGGGCAACTAACTTGAGTCTACTTTTTGGAAAATATTTAATTTGAACAGTCTATGCTTTCTTTTATTACCATTACAATCCTATGGAATTTTTTATTATTCTACACTTACTACTTTAGGTCATGGATACTTCAGTATGTGGAGTTTCCTCTGTAATTCATTTACAATTCTAATTCCCATCCATTCATTTTTCTCAAGATGGGCTTTTTCTAATACCTTGCTATTTTCTTTAACCATATTATCATTGACTCATTTGTCTCTTCTATCAGTCACTGACAGATTTTAATTTGAAACTCATTCACTGCCCTTTATGCTCTCATTTTCAGCCTCATCTATATTTTTAAGTACTTCAACATTCAGGACAACTTGCTTTACTCACTTGTGGGAAAGCATAGTTTACTCAGACAGACCCACAAAGAAAGAAGAAAAAACTTTACATTTTTAATTCCTTGTAACAAAATATTGATTAGACAGTATAAATTAGACAAATTAATTTATAGCAGAAGAAATTGGCACTAAATTTCTAACTTCAGTTGAAACTAACTTCAAATGATAACTAGCATTTTCCATTAAAACCCCCATAATTTAGTAGATATGAATTTTTTTAATGAAAAAATTAGTTTTATACAAATTTCTCATAGTTATCAAGTAACAGTGTTTATACCTCATCCATCATACACTGTGATTTTTCAGTGTTACTTTCACAAGACAAAGGGCCATGCCACACTTTTTGAAGAGTCTCAGAACTTGACTCAGGGGGCTCTTCTGCAGATTTACCAGCAGTAGGTTGGCATCGTGGACACTTGTCCACTCTGTGGTCAGGACATCACACAGAGCTCTTATCTTTTTTTAAAATTGTAATAATTAGCCTTTTCAGCATCTTGCGTCTCTCAGAATATCCTTCCTTCTGTGCTCTAAATACCAGTTCTTGCTAAATGAACTTCATTATGCATGGAAGTAAAGACTGGCTGTGCTTTTTGGAAAAAGTACTAAATTGTCAAAGATTGCACACAAAGCCTGAGAGCAGGAATGGCTCTGGTGAGGCTCCATCTGGGAAGGCAATCCATTCATGTGGAGGAGAGATCATAACCTGAAGATTAACATGATAAAACATTGCTTCAAATTTTCAGCTGGAAAGACAGAATTGCTCTCAACTAAGACAAATGAGATGACGATTCACATGCAGGGTTAATGGTAATATCTGTGGTGTCACAAGCATGCAGTAATTACAGCTGTGAAGATGAGCTCTGTTGTAGCTGGTACAACAGCTAATTATTTAGTGCTGCTGGAAATTCCTTCCAAAACACTGGACCTGGGGTCTCAAACGAGGGACTCTGAAACCATCTTCTGTCTGTTTAATACTTGTTAACCTCTTTAATCTCTGTGCCAAAAGGCACCTTATTTTGTACAGCAAAGAAGGAAGGAATGAAGGACATTTGGACAGAAAAACACAAAATTCCAGAGGGGGAGAGGGTCACCAGGAAGCATAGTTTAACAGCTGATGCACATTTAGGTAGTCTTCAGCCCAACAAAGCCCAGCTAGGGAAGGCCAGCTTATTCTAGTGGGAAACTCAAGTGTCAGGATGAGAAATCCTGCTGCCTAATGTGGCCTGGGATAGAGGTTCATGATCTTCCCAGTGATGCTTTTATTTCAGAACTGAAATGTCTATCTCACCTGTGCTATCACAAGTTGGCAGCCCTTCCTCAGAGAGGTCCCTGCCAGAGTAAAGAGGCAGGGACACCCCTGAGGGAACACAGCCTGTGCATGACTCTCCCCAGCACAGCGACACAAGGTGCTGCAGTTGAAATACAGTAAGAGGCAGGCACCAGTGGGGCAAAACCAGTAGGAAGCAAAGTTTGGTAGAAAGAAACCAGTAAGAAATAAAGGGTGGCAAACAGACACTGATAAGGACATAAAGATGGAAGGAATCCCATATGGACAAGACCCCAACCTCCTGTGCCCCTTTATCTCACAAAAGGAATTAGGACAGACCAAGTGGAACCTGGAATTAAAATGGTTTGGGCTTAAAATGAGACTGGAGAAAGAGAAGAAATGTTTCCTGAAGCATTTTTTAATATTGATTTTTTTTTTACTCCATACATGAATGAGTGATAAGAAATTGTTATTAATTTGCAAGTAATTAATTTTCTGAGTTATTACTGTTTTGTCTGCAACAAAGTCACTATATGGTAATTTTTATAATCTTCTTAGTGTCTTGTCTTCTAAGAAGCAATGAATTATTACCTAGAAGGTCGTAGCATTACGTGGGGAGCACAAGGACATTTGCTGCCTTAGTTAGCCCCCTCAGCACAGTGTGGGACTATGGCTGTTGTCAGCAGTGTCACATCCTGAAACCAGCCTGTTTAGCCAAGGGAGCAGTGTAGTCACAGAGATCCATAAATTGACACTGAAAACAGAAGGTGGAGAAGAATAAGAATTTCCTCTCAAGTCAATTTGCTTTTTGAACTAAAACTACATTTTACAAACACAAAAGTCCATAATTACTACCTGCGGAATTATTTGACTCTTGAACTCTGAACTCTGACAAATAAAGGCAGGAAATACTGAGGTAAATGGGCATTTGCATTTATACTCTAGCACTTCCACATACCTCTAACAAAGAGGGAATTTCAGGGCAGCTGGAATGCTCATGAAAACTTTTCTGTGACCCACCCTTTAGATAATACTGCCTGCAATATTATTTGCTGGGATACAGTCTATTGGGACACAGTCTCTCACTGGCTCCTCTCTTGAGCCTTCCTCCCAACAGGATTGCACTGAAGCCCACCCTGCACAGTGAGAACAAGCAGCTGGCCACAGTCAGTCCTGACCCTATTGCTGCTCTTTAGGAATCATTCTCCCTGGTCATAAGTCTCCTATACTGAACTGTGCTCCCATCAGCAAACTTCTTGGTACAATAAGGTCTAGAATTGCCAAACCTCTTTGTAATCTGCTGAATTCCTTCTTGTAGGTCCAATATTCGCCTACAAGTCCAATTTTGACAGTAATCTCAAGGTGACCTCTGAGGACAAACTCAGTTATAGCCCCTGGGTTTTTCCCTAAACAAAACAAGGACATGGATTCTGATTGCATTCTTACCATTAACTCATGTTTCTGTTCCTAAACCCACTCTCCAAGTCACTATCTTTCTTGTTTATGTTATGCCACCACATCTGGATAATAATATCATCAGGAGCTGAAATTAGGCAGAGTTTCTTTGAATTAGGTTTGGATCAAGGAAAAACAGTTTCTGGATTCCAAACTAGACTGGGTACACACAACAGCAAAATCACCCCGAAAAGGTAACAACAGCAAAATTTTCTTTATAGAATTTTCAACACTCTGACTCAAACACCACTTGGAAGGCAAGAGGTTCAGCCACCTCCTCTGGGTGCTCCCTTCCAGCAATGGGAAAAGCATCCAGATCCCTCTTGAGAGTACAAGAGGGTCGGATGCAATCACAGTTGGAGCAATACCATGTTTACAGTCTTGCTCCAACTATGTTGGTCAGGCTCAGTGCTGCCTCGCAGGGAGCTGTGAACACAGAATCTGGCTCACAATATTCCCTTTTCACCATGCAAGATCTTCCCCTTTACTACCCTCACCCTCTTCCAAACAAACAGCTCATTTCTGGTTACCATATCCCCATCAGCACTGGTTTTGCTGGTTTTGAATCATGTTTTGGTGTTTATGCTATAGTTTCCCTGATAACTTCTGACTTTGACAGCGATTTTGTCAAGGCATTGCCTATCCTGTTATCTGTAACGTCCTGCTGTTTCTCATTTTGCTATCTTGTTAGTGGCACCACAGGTCAGGGTAGGCCATCTGCATGCACACTGCTTCCCTTTGTAATCTGCAGCATCCTGCAGCTCCTCATGTCTTTATCTTGTCAGAGGCACTGCAAGACTGAGTGAGCCATCTGTACATGCACCTTAACACATACCTGCCTGTGCCATCTGCTGCTGTATTAACAGGCAGAGGGAAATAAAATATACAGCGGGCAAAAATAGGCACTTCTTTTGTAAAAAAGATGCAACTGAAAAAATCACGGCCATTGTACTGAGGAGGCCAGAACTGGACACAGCCCTCCAGAAATGGCCTCATTTGGGCCGAGTGAGGGGGAGAATCAGCTTACTCAACCTGCTGGCCATACTCTTCCCCATGCACACCAGGATAGCATTGGCTTTCCTGGCCACATGGACTCTGCAAGCTCATGGTCAACTTGTCACACCCCAAGACTCCCAGGTCCTTCTCTACAGAGCTCCTCCCCAGCAGGTCAGCCCCCCAACCTGTGCTGGTACATGGGGTTATTCCTCCTCAGATGCAGGACTTAATACTTGCCCTTGTTGAACCCCATTAGGTTTCTCCACACCCAACTCTCCAGCCTGTCAAGACTAAGCTGAATGAATCCCAACAGCTACAGCTGTACTCTACTGGATCTTGATTTACCTTTGGGGTCATGTTTGGGCATCTTGTAATGGTTTTTTGCTGATGTGAAGTTACAGTGTACCTTGTGTTTCCCACTCAGTTCTAGCCCCAGTTCCCACAACACCCTAAAAACCCAGTCCCAGACCTACAGTGGAACAGAAAAAGAGCGAAAAGGGCGGGTTCTGTCCAAGTGGGTATGTTTGTCTCTGTGGAATTATAGAGACACCATAACTGGCCTTTCCCATGCAAGGAGGGCAGAGTGGTTACTCCATAAAAGCTGATCACCACAACCCCTAAACAGAGGTGATGCACTAACACTGCAGCCAGAGCTCTCCTAAAATAAGGCTTCCACAAATTGGCTTTAACAGGCTTTTTCAAAGCACCTGATTTATGCAGGTTTTATTTAACATGTGCCACTAGCAAAACAATGATCTGTTTTCACTCAGTACATTTTAGTTATAGTTAACTTCCCAGAGACAAATTTAATTAGCGATCAATTCTCTCTCAATGCTGTAGACTTCAAAAAGCTTTTCCCCTTGCTGGGGCTGCACAGTAAAGTGCATTGTAATTAGAAGTAAATGTGAGATCCCTGTCTTTTCTTATTTAGAAAGAGTAATAGAAAGGATTAAGTTGCTTTCTCCGAGAGAAGAATGAACTAAAAACAACACAGTAAATTGTCAAGACTTGCTCGGTATTAATGCTTATATGTTTATAGTCATAATTTTCAGCCAAAATTATTTTAGAGACCAGCCAAGGGGTCAGTAGTAGTTAAGAGGTCAGTCCAGGAGTCAGGCAGAAATAAGCTGCTAAGGCAGAAGCAGACCACTTGATTCAGCTCCATGGACAAGTCACTATTTATCTCTCACTTTGGTTTTTGTCCTGCGGAAGAGCCTTTGGGTTCTCTCATTTTCAGTGTGTGCATTTATTTTACCTAAAGCCACAGGTCTTGGTCCTGCAGGTTCCTTCTTGCTAGAAAATGAAGCTTCTCCAGACACAGACTCTGAGGAGATGAACACTCCAGTTCCTGTGTCTCTGCTTTGCACCAGGAGATCTCCTCTAGCTATAGGGATATGATCCAGGGTAATGTCAGGGGACATCTCATTATGCAGGTTATTGCAGCCTCTGTCTGAGGTGGTTGTGCCTCTCTGATCCATAACACATTTTCTAGAGAAATGATCCCTCTGTGCCCTTGGGGCAGCACAGTAACTCATTGTCTTTTACACCACACGCACACTGAAGCTGTGAAGTGCTGTAAAGCCCAGGGTATGTATTTTATTTCAGCAGGTCTGTAGCCCTGAGTGCTAATGCTCTGATCCTGCAAAGGAGACTGTGTGCACAAGACTTTTTTCCTGGTCTTGGTCAAACTGTCTGATAAAGGCTGCTGAGCTGTGCTCTGCAAGCAAAACCTCTGTGCACTGCATGCAATTCGCCTGGGGAAATGCCATAAACCCTTAGCAAGAAATATTTCACTTGTGTGGGGATTGTATGTCAGAGATAATGGGCCTAGTTGGAGGATGGCCTTTTACAGAAAGTTTAATATCATGCACTGGGCTCCTGTGATGGGTCTTTTGCCCTTTATGCTTGCAAACAGTATCCCCCAGGCTATGCCATCAACTGAGATGCAGAGAATTGTTTGAGGTTGTCTCTGCCTGACAAAGTCATGATTTAATCTCTATCCATTACCTTGATAAGCCTGAAAATAAGCTGCAGACACACCAGAATGTTCTGGAGTGCTTCTGATGTGTATAGGGTCAACCCCTTCCCTTTTTAATAAAGGTGATGTAAATGTTGCCTTGCTTAGTTTGGAGTTTTATTCAATATATTAGGACTAAGCAAGCTATAGAACTTGTATTTCTGCTAGTGGTTTGTTCAAATAAGAGGAAATACCATTTATGGTAGTTTTAATTGGTGCATTTATCAGGAAAAAAAAACCTAGGGATTCTTACAAAATATTCAAACAGTATTTTAAAACTAGGTGTTTGGCTGGATCTACTCTTCCAAGAACACACTGCCAATCAATTCTTAGAGTAATTGAAGGCCTAATCTTGCTCTCTTTTATTACCATTCTGTATCACTCATCTTTATGACAGGCTTCCAGAAGTTCAGCTCATTATAGAGTGGATCAGTTGCCTACAAAAGTTGCCTTATGTAATCATTTTCCACAGGTAGCCACTATCTAATAATAGTCTCTTTTCCAGCTGCCCAGACATGCTCAGCATCACAGGTTGTACCAAAGGTTAGGATGCATCCTCAGCCAGACACAGCTGGGTACAGACCTCTTTTCCATCCATTGTCAGACATGAAAAACTATCTATTTGCTTCAACTTCAAAACCTCACTGTACTTCAAAAAATGTCTTGCATCACTATTTTATAGACATGCAGATGAGATCTAGAGTGCTCAGTCAATTCTCCTTGTTCACCAGCAGGAGGCTTTTCTTTGACCAGGAAGCTTCAGGGGCTGCCTTTACTTAATTCATAATGGGTGTCACCAGAGGTTCCTTAGTCAAGGTACAAAAGCTTACAATCACAACAGTATCCAGTACTTGTGGAACGTGTAACAGGACATAAGAGAAGGTAATTTTTACAGATGATGACACTGCAACACAAAGCAGGGCAGTGAATTTTGCAGGGACACAGCAGAGCAGTCACAGGGTTCAAATAGCACATTTATCTTCCCACATAGTCATTTAGATATGAAAAGAACAGAGTTCCTCTGTGACAGGGTTCACATTAAAAATATTATTTGCAAAAGATGGCCCTGACCAAGGAGTTGACCTTTTTGGGTAGGATTGCAAGGATAGGGACCTTGGTTCTGAAATAAGCATCTGACTGCTGCCAGAATTGGCTTTTGATGCTTTTTGACTTCTCCAGACTGACTTTGGAAATGTGAAATTACAAAGGCAGTATGAGTAGTTTTTGACATACAAAAATTCACTTTTTGATCTGAGGGAGAAAAGAATAAGGTTTACAAATGCCCTTCAATTTTACTTTTCTTGTTTGTAGTGAAGTTAGAGAACATTTGTTGCTGTAGAGATATGTGTGGAGTCCTAATGTCATGTTTTTCCCTGTCGCCAAGCCCTGGTGAGCACCCTTCAGTTGCAAATTTGACATCATAATTCCTCAGGACTAGTTAGAAAAAGCACAACTGAGAGTGCAAAGAGATTAAATGTTTTTTGTGTTTGAGTTCTTTCCATCATTACTTTTTTCGTCTAAAAAACCCCTCAGATGCCTTCTTTTTAGCAACTTTTTTTCCTCCCCTCAAACTCATTTCATTTACTGCAAAATAAGTTTGTTAATCCCTTGATCTGAAAAGCTGACAGCAAGTGTATTGATTAGCCACCCAGCTATGCTGCTGCAGTGTTTTCAGCTTACAGACCTGTCTCAGTTGCTACAAGTTTGTCTACAGCATTAGTGTTCAGAGTCACAGCATTTGAAAATTGATTTGAACAGAGGGCAGGGCTGGACAACACTGTGAATTACACAGCACAGGAGAACACATATGAGGTGTTTTTGTAGAGAGAGAAGAAAAGAGAGGGCAGCCCAATGTGTCAAGCGTGCAGATGGGAGGCACAATATCTCTTCTTTAGTTAGGGATCAAGTGTTTCACTGTCATTGCTGTGCAATTGAACCATGAGAATCTTATCAACTGCACAGCTTGGAGACTGAGCTGCAAGTAATAACAGACTGACTGGTCTTCACACCTTACATTGGAATTTCTGTCAGGCCTTTCTCCATCCTTCATGCTAATGCTGTCTCCAAGTTCTCCACACTAATTTTAATTCAGTCATGTCTGTGAAGGATGTGGCTGTTGCATCCCCAGCAGCAGTCAGTAGGTGCAGGAGCCTTGTTCTGCTGATGGGATACAGAGCTATAAATCTGCTGATGGGATACAGAGCTATAAAAGCCTGTTAGTTTTGCTCGTACCTCTGATACGAGGAGAGGCTGAGAGATCTTGGACTCTTCAGTCCAGAGAAGAGAAATATGGGGGAGAATCTTATCAATGTGTACAAAACAATATAAATATCTGATGGAAAAGCATGAAGAAGACAATGAAGAAGAAGCAGCAGCCACAATCCTCTAAATAGTGCCCATTGAGAGGGCAGGAGAAAGTGGGAACAAATTAAACATGTGAAGTTCCATTTGAACACAAGAAAACAGTTTTTTTACCATGCTAATAGTCAGAGTCTGAAGTCTCAAATCATAAAACAAGTATGAAACAAACCCAACACTAATCTCAGTTCATGGCCAAGTTAAAGGAAAATTCTACAAGACATAAAAATGCTAAGCCCCTGTGAGAGGCTTTTTCGGCTGTTGTTTCCCCCACAACCTGCTGGGAACCTACCTCCAGGGCCCTTGAAGGAGATTCCCTTCCGTGAGTTCTTTGCCAGGGATGAAAAACGAGCGAGACTCACTGATTCTTGGTCTTCAGGTNATATACACAAATAAAAGAGCAAAGAGAATTTATGTGTACAGCAAGAAGGACAATGATGTATTGTTGTGGTTTTGAGGGCAGCTGGAGATAAAACACCATATATCCCCCCATTTGAAATCATTCTTCCTCCAGGTCACTTTATAGAGAATTGATATAGTTAGAAGAAAGTTAACTCTACCCCAGCTGAAACCAGCACACCCACCTTGCTGATTGCAGAAAGCATTTGAAAATGTTATTACTTTTAATGAGAAACAATTCATTAGAAATCAGAGCAGGGTGTCAGGAGATTACATTTTCCCTGCCCCACCTTTTCTAGAACAATGTGAAAACCATTCAGAATCAGAGAAAACAGGGCTGGGAGGGTCTGGGAGAAGATGTCCAGTCCGTGCTCAGTGTGGTGTTAACCATACCAAACCAGATGGCAGCATGTTGGACTCTCCATCCCTCATGTAGACTGTGCCAGGGCCGAGCTTCCCTACTCATCAGAAAGATTTCCCTGATGTCTAGTGGATTCCTGTTTTGTTTCAATTTAAGGTAAACTTTGTTCATCTCATTGAGCATGGACAATATATCTGCATTATTTATCAAAATCTCTCTTTAAAATTAAAAGTTTCTAGGAAAAAAAAAAAAGCTGCAATTCCTTTGATTGCTTTTTTGTACTGATTTTGCCCTAGATAAATTTCTTCACAGTGGCTATTGTGTGTCTGTGTTTTGTTCTGGAAGTAGTGTTGCTTACATACTGATGTTTCAGCTCCTGCTGAGCACACTTGCATGGAATCAAGGCCTTTTCTGCTCCTGACATTGTCCCAGTAGTGGATAAGCTGGAGGTACACAAGAGGATGGGAGGGGATACAGCTGGGACAGCTTAACCCAATTGACCAATTTCTGTACAACATGATGTCATGCCCAGCAATAAAACTAAGAAGGAAGTTTCCCATAGGGGAAGGGGGCAGTGCTTGGAGACTGGATGAGCATAGGGTGGCTGGTGGTGAGCAATTGTTTCCATTTGTATCCCTTGTCTTTCTTGGGTTGTATTTTCCTCTCTATTTTTTTTTAAATCTCTTTTCCATTACTTTTTAAAAATCATTATTATTATTATTACTTTTTAATTATTAAATTGCTTTTAGCTCAAGCCATGGGTTTGTTTTCGCTTTTGCCCATCCAGTTAATTCCCCCATCCTGAGGCAGAGTGGAAGCGGGTCTGAGTGAGAAAGTGTGTGGTACTTAGTTGTCAGTTGGTGTCAAACCATGAGAGTTTTTTCTAGACCACTTAATTTACAGGTGTTTCCATTCTTGTCAGGCAATACTAGTGTCCTGTCCCACAGAATAGCTCATTAAATGCTTGGAAGGTACATCCTCCCAAAGGACATTCATTACATGTCAATCTCAAGTACAAATGGAGCATGCTCTTGCTTCAACAATGTGGTCACCAGAAATGAGGCTCAGTTGACTAAAATAAGTTGTCTAGATTTGCATTAGAATGGGGTAAATCTGACCTTCCTCCTCAGGTCCAAATGAGTTGGGCTTCGTGGACTAGACTGAGATGGATACTGATGACAAGGAGATCCTGCACTCAAGGGTCCTGGGCCAATATCACACAGATTTCCAAATTATTTAGCTCACATGTGTCCTTAACACATGACACTCGTCCCCATAAATAGAGCTGTCACTGCTCTGGTACAGGATCTTGGTTGGACATGTACCCATGTTTGTCCTACCAAGATTCTCCTACCCTGGGAATAAATATCTTTTCTTTCCAATTCAACTACATCTCACTCAGAAGGCTCTATTATTAATTAGCTGCACAGTTTTCCAAGCTACTGAGATATTGATACACATAACCTTGGGTGTTAAAAAAGCTTTGAATGAGTTGACAGTAGTCTTGGAAAACCTCCACTTCTCTGTATTAATTTAGAGCTCTTTGCCCTGGTCTTACTCTGGTGTAATTCATGGCAGAATTTGATTTTGTGTAAATAGTGCTTATTGAAAGCAGAAAATAGCACATGGAACTCGTGTACTGTATTCACTATCATTTGTTAATCACTGTTTGAATTCCAGCTGTACTAAGATCAACTTCTCCAAGTAAAAGCAGCATGAGAATAACTGGTTAGAAATCAACCTGTTATGTGTTTGCCTGCAAATTCTCTACATTGTATCCCCAAGGAGGCTCTTAAAGCACTTCACAAACATTTCCTGAGCCTTAGTGACAGGCTGCAAGAGAGATAAGAATTCATACAGGTGAAGTTCAAATGTTTTTGCAAAAGAAATCCTGTATCTCACACATTAGTTGTGGTCCAATGCAGGGAATACTGAGTTAAACCTCATGCCTGTTATGGAAGCGAACAAGACATTGATGATAGTCTTTGTTGGTATAAAATTTATGTCTCATCATCTCCTTGTGGAGTTCCAGAAGCACAAACATATTGACATTTTAAAATGGTAGGGCCTTTGGGCATATTTCAAAGTTCTGGTCTGCTGCTTTAGGAAGACCTGTTATAGAAAAGAAGTGTTTTGGGGTTTTACTTCTGATTGGAAAGGGAGGTGTGTAGCTGCATAGCTTTAGATATTTGATGTGGGTTTCTAGTTAAGGACTACACTCCCAGGAGTGTCAGCAGAGAAACTGATGTTTTAGGTGGTTTTAGCTGGCTTCTTGACTCTGCAGAGATGAGTGGTTGACTCAGTTTCATGTGTTTATACACAGCTTTTAACTCTGATCTGAAAAAAACAGAAACTGTCCCTTCTGTTGTGGAAAAATTTGTAATTAGATTAAACTTAATGTCATGCTTCTTGTTGCTTAACTTGATCTTATGTGAACTGGTATTTCCTTGCCCTCATTATAAAGATATGGTTGTGATTCATAGAAAATTATTTTTGGTACAAAAAGGTTAGTGAGCAGGCTAATGAGGTGTTGGGGGTTATGTTTCTTTTATTTTGTTCCTTTTTACTCACAGCATTTTTCCCCATAAATTCCTAGGAAACACTAACAACCGGGTACTTAAGAAAAACAGAAGAAGTGGCCAAGCTCAGGGGAGGAGGCCATCTGTTTGCGCTTATCTTATCTGGGAGTTTCTCTCTGAGGGGCAGAGATACCGTGAGATTTGGGCAAGTGAAAGACGGGGCTGGGGCAGCTGCAGGCTCCCTCTCTCTATCTCTCTCTCTCTCTCTCTCGACTTCAGAGGAGAACAGTCAGAGCCGCTGCTTGGGGAAGGGAATTCGCAGCTGCTGCCAGAGCCCAGCCCAGAGCTGCTTTTTCTGCTGTGGGGTGAGCCTCTACTTGTGAGAGCAGCCCCTGAACTGGGACCTTATTAACACCCACCTCACTAAAAGACGGACCTATTCCCATCTGCTCGGGTGCCCGGGATCCTTAGCTCAGCTCTCCTGCCCTGCTGGGAGCTGGGTCGCCGCTGTCCCACCCCTGCTGCTGCTTTGGCACTGCTCCAAGTTCTTGCTGCACTGTAGCCCTGCAGCCCTGCCTGCCAAGACATCTTGCCGGCCCAGCCTACTGCTTCTGAGGGTCCTGCTGGAGCACAGGGATCGCTGCCCCAGGGGGTTTTGTGAAGCAAAGCCTCTCTTCCATCCCTCCCTGTCATGGCCGGGCCGCCATTACCGTGCGCTCGTGCCACAGCGCCCCCTGCAGGCGCGGGGGAGTCACTGGACATGCCCCGCCCACCGGGAGCCACCAGCGCCCCTGCTGGCCGTGACCCAGAGTTTTTTGGAGGGGAAAGTGCCGCAGCCGAAGGGCTGGGACTGGGTTTGGGTTCTGCTTGTTGGTAATGCCAGAGTTTTTTGTTTGTTTGCTTTATTATACATACTAGTAAAGAACTGTTATTCCTATTCTTATATCTTTGCCTGACAGCCCCTTAATTTCAAAATCATAATAGTTCAGAGGAAAGGGGTTTACATTCTCCATTCCAAGGGAAGCTCCTGTCTTCCTTAGTAGACACCTGTCTTTCAAACCAAGACATGGGGAAAAGCCAAGATTTTTGCTTCTTAGAACAATTAGGAGCACTTGATGTTTATCACTGCTTTCTGTGCTCTGTTTTCATTTCCTGTTCTAGGCCAATTCCACCCAATGTGTCATTGATGGCATTTCTCTGACCAAAACCTTTCCCTTGATATGTTGACCTATTTCCTGCTCTAGCTGTTGTGTCATTTGGCATAGCTTATAATGAAGTGACAGATTAAATAGCATTAAGTTCCCTACCTGTTGTGACAGAAGCAGGATGTTGCTCAGCACAGAGACAGCCTGTAAGATAAATATTGTTGACAACTTATGCAACATTTTAAACACCAGAAAGAGACAAAACTGTTTTGACCAGAAGTCTGTGTGGGTGCAAGGACAACTGGGAAGAAATTACCTTTGAATAATGGAAATTAGAAGAAACTTTCTAATGGATCAGTGGAGTAGGGAAGGAAGTCTTTGTATTTTTGTAACAAAAAAATCCCCAGCTATTATTCAAAAGGGAGCTTGATCAGTTCTGTGGGTGGTCTGCAACATTGGAAGGTTGGATTTGGTGACTTTGCAAGTCCAGAGTACCCAGCACACAGTCATTCCTGCTACTGGGACACCATATGTGACACTCAAGCCTAGACAGGACAGTTTGCCACATGCCACCAGCCCCAGGGTCACATAACAAAGCAGTAATGTCCCCTGGCACAGAAGTACAGAATCAGAGCACTGCAAGAGCAAAAGAAATTGTGCTTTTTGTGTGAGGGAGAGGTGTCAGGGTTGCTGATATAGAGTGAATGGTTTCCACATTTCAGCTAGGAGTAAAATGAAATAAACACTTGGCTTGAACCTTTAGGACACAGAACAAGTATTTTGTTCAAATACAGTTCAAGAAGCTAAGATCTCTCTATCTTTATCAAGCATTCAACTTATATAAAGAAGTCCACGGAGGAGGAATTGAACAGCAATTGAAGCCTTGAATGTTGTGGTCAAATTTAGGACCATAGGAAACCTGCCTTTCAGTAAAATCAAAATATGGACATTAGACTGGTCACAGAAATGTTGTTGCATGACTACAGCCTGGCTACAATGCAGTGGAGAAAATCCTTCTAAGAAAGAAACAGCTTTACGTGTTCTGCTGAGATTTCTAGGGAGCAGTAACAACTTCAGGTGGGATAGGAATCCTCTCACAGAGGAAGCAGATAGCATGAAAATGTCAAGGCTTTGGGCCACTGCTCAAATAGTGCATCTTTGCTCAGTTTTCAGGCATGCTGTTATCTTTTTTTACTTCTGCATTGGAGCAAAACTTGTAAAAAGCAGGATTAATCATCCACTGCTCCAGTGAAAAATTATTCAATTGCCAAGAACAACTCAGTTCTACAGAGTAAATACGTATTGCCTCTGCTCATTTGACACTCATCAAATATATTATCTTTTTTTTTCCCTAGGAATACAGTTGCTTTTGTTAAGAGCCAAATGAAAACTGGCAACTTGTGAGCTTTCCCCTTCTTTTCCCACCTTTCATCTTCCAGCCTGAGTCACGTAACACACAATCCCTTCCAGCTTCCCAGGTGGAGCCTCAGTGAGAAACGGGGTCCAGGCTTAAATGAAGGAAGAAATATAATGGAGTGTAATGAATCCCACACAGTGCAGTGTCCTGAATTGAGGCAGAACTAACTGGTGGTACAGAGAGATTTATTCTCCTATGAAATCCTGGGTGAGGTGCAGCTCAGCTTTGTTCCCCCCACCTGTCAAGAAAACATCTGATTTAGATGGGAAAATTATTGCAGAATATTTACATGATATAGCTGCTCTGGTCAAGTCCTGCTGGTTCCCACATTGCAGGAGTGCGGGACAACTCTGATTGATTATTTCCTGTATATCTGCAAACAAAAGGGTTGGGAAACCAGCAGGCACATTCCAGATAACATACCAGGCAGCCTAAGGGATCAGCTTTACACTGCTCCTGAGCAGACATTCAGTCCAAGGCACAAGCTGTCCCTTAAACAAATAAAAAGCATTGCAACTACAAGTTTATTTAACCCACCAGGGAGCCAAGAATATGTCATTGCCTCACGTGGTTTCTTCTTTAGGGTATAAAACTTGGAATAATATTAACTTTTCCGAATTGAAAATTAAAGTGTTTATCTGGAAATTGCTTCTTTCCTCTTGCTCCTGACTTTATCTGTTTTTTCTTTTTTTCCAGCAGGAACCTCCAAAGCTTGATCCTAGAATTGGCTGGACCATAGTTTACTGGATGGCAGAAGGTAGTTCATACCCTTTAGCCTCACTAATGTAATCATAATTTCCTTCAAGTTAATGAATAAAGTTCCTGTTATTATATATATTTCCCTTCTGCTGGAGGGATATAGTGTTATCTGCTTCATGCACATTCCTCAGCACCACATTGTTGGAATGCCCCCAAGCACAATTTTATCTATAATAATACAATATTAATTTAAAAAAAAGTGAGAAAAAAAAAAAAGGCAGCTTTTCTCCTCTTCTGCTGCCTGCAGGACATAGATTGAGCTTCCATGATTTTTCTGCTTGCTTGGAAGGGAGCAGTTTACATTATATTTCAGGCACGTCACAATTTATGCCATGTGTTTTCATCTTGACTTGCTGTAGCAGTAAAGAGAAGAACATCTGTAAGAATATATTCTTCTAGAGCACTTTTTATCCACTGCTCTCCAGATGCTTGAATCCCAACTTAATTTTCTCTACAGCACTGGAAGGCAGCAGCCAGAGATTTAAGGGGGAGGAGAAGGGACAGCAGTTTCTTACCTCCTCACCCTGGCTTCCATCTCCTGCTGAGCAGGAATTCCACTGGCACTGACTGGGGTTGCTCAGGAGGGCTGAGGCTGGTCCAGCACTGCTGGTGGTTGGAGGGGCATGCTGGACCTGCCATCAGGCTGGGGATGAGTCACCAGAGCTGCCCAAGTCTCAGCTTGCTCAAAAGCTGTGCAGGCTCTCAGCATGGCCCCATGCAGGTACCAAACCTCCTGTCCCAGTCCTCTCTTGTGTGAGATGGGAAAGGCTCTCCAGTGGCAGTAAACTGAGAGCACCACCACAGAGCAGACAAAAAGATGTATCTAGAAAGAAGAAGAAAATCCTACAAATAAAATGCAAAGCTTTCCTTTTCTTTCCTTTCCTTTGAAGTGATGATACTTCAGGAAGTCCAGTTTCCTCCTTCTGCAAAGTGTGAATAAAGAAAAGAGTAAAAATAACATTTAAATTATTTTGCCCTTTTGTTTTATTTATTTTATTCTTTGGCACATAATTTTGCTCTCTATTTCTTCTTTTCTCATTCCCATGACACACACACATAATATATATATAGATATATATATACACATATACATGCAGCTATGCATATGTATGCGTATTAGCTCCATATGAGCAAAGACATCAAGCTTTACCCTTGAAGGAGAACAAAAGGCAGCAAGTTAATTCAATAGAAGATACTGTTAATTATTAAAAATGTCATTACTTTTGAAAGTATTTCACCTTATCTAAAGGTAACTTATGAAAGTGGACTGAGCAATTAATTTGGCAGGTACAGCAGTAAAGAAAGTCTCTGCTAGAAATAACCATTCTTTTCCACAGACCTCTTTCTTTAAGTGATGCCACTGAACTCTGGCACTTTCCACTGGATGCCACACCACCTTTTCTCTTTTCACAGCAGCACTTAGAGGTGCAATTGAGAGCATGACAACCCTGCTGGATCTCACACAGGCACACAGCATGAAATCTTGCATAAACATGGGAAAGGTTTTGCATCATTAATTTCTTAGCAGAATAGAAAAGGCTGGTAATAAACAGGCAGGAAATCTGAGGTTCTTCCTAAAGTCCTGGAGTAGGTCATTGGCAGAGGTGAGACTGGCTTTAGAGCAGCATGGAGAGGGGACAAAATTTTGGTCACTGGGTCATCCTTTCAGACACACCTATATACACCTCGTTCTCTCCCTTGGGATTGCAAAGAACCCATTAATTATTTAATAGCACAGAGAAATAATTTCTCTGCTTTAGTTTTTGGTCAGCCCTGAACTGGTCAGGTTGTTGGACTAGATGGTCATTCGAGGTCTCCTCCTACTGAAAATACTCTATTCTATTCTATTCTATTCTATTCTATTCTATTCTATTCTATTCTATTCTATTCTATTCTATTCTATTTTATTCTATTCTATTCTATTCTATGCATTTCTATTCATTTCTATTTTATTAATAAACAAACTTAATAGTTATGTTGCCATTAAGTGCAGAATAGCCAATATTTCTGTAAGGGAGAGGAATATCACATCCAACAACATTGATTCAAACATTTTCTCCTGGTTTTGCAATGCTTCACATTTTGTACTTCCATTTAATTTAAAACTAGGGAACATTTTACCTCATTGTTTCCTTTCATCAAAGCAGCTCCCTGATATTTGCTAATTTGTCTCAAACATCTGCCATTGGAAGGCAAGTGCCTCTTCTGTCAGGTCTTTCTCTCTGGTTTTCATGAAAGAGTTTATATTGCTCAAAACTTGCTGGGACTTTGTTAATCTGTCAGGCTGCCTTGTATTTGTCCAAATGCATTCAGTAAGAGCTGTCAGAGCTATGGAGAGTTAAAATGAACAGCCTGGTAACTTAATGGAGAGCACTGAAGAGTTTCTGCCCATTAGAGAACATGTTGCATTGAGTTTACAGGCCCACATTTTGTAGCAAGAGGGCTACAAGGCTGGATTCTGTGAGAAGCTGCCTGAAGCTTTCCTCATGGACTGGCTGCTGGCCAAAGCTGAGCCCATCAGCACTCCTGGGATAATGTATTTAAGAAGAGGGGAAAACACCTGCAGAACTGCATCTGGAGAGGAGTGAGAATAAGTGAAAGAAACCTCTGCAGACACCAGGGTCAGTGCAGAAGGAGGGGCAGGAGGTTCTCCAGGTGCCAGAGCTGAGATTCTCTTGCAGGACATGGTGAGGGAGCTGTGTCCCTGCAGCCCATGGGGGTCCATGGGAGAGCAGAAATCCACCTGCAGCCCCTGCAGGACCTCATGAGCAGGGGGATGCCCAAAGGAGGCTGTGATTCCATAGGAAGCCTCTGACTGGCAGACTTCTGGCAGAACATATGGACCCATGGAGAGAGGATCCCACACTGGAACAAGTTTACTGCCAGGACTTGTGACTCCAAGAGGGACCCACACTAGATCAGCCTGTTCCTGAAGGACTGTCTCCCATGAGAGGGATCCATGCTGGAGCAGGGGAACAGTGTGAGGAGTCCTTCCCAGGAGGAGGAAGGAGTGTCAGAGACTATGGGTGATGAACAGACCAGTTCATCAGTTCCCCATCCTATTGCACTGCTGAGGGGGAGCCAGATTGAGCCCAGGAAGAAGTGAGAGATGGGGGGAAAGGTGTTTTAAATTTGGTTTTAAGAGTAATTTCTCATTACTCTACTCTGATTTGATTAGTAATAAATTAAACTAATTTCCCCGAGCCAAATCTGTTTTGTTCATGATGGTAACTGGTGAGTGATCTCTCCCTACCCCTATCTTGACTCATGAGCTCTTTCACTATGTTTTCTCTCCCCTGTCCAGCTGAGGAGGGGTGTGACAGAATGTCTTTGGTGAGCACCTGGTGTCCAGCCAAGGTCAACTCACCACAGGTCTTATGGTATTTCTGTAGGCTTCAGTCTGGTGCAGGATTCACCAGGACAGGCTTGACAAAGCAGAGGAGATATGTTTAGAAACACAGTAAATCAAACCATTATGCAGTAAATTGTGAGGAAGTTGGCCCTAGCAGTTAGTCAGCTGCCAGGAATTCATGTGTGGTGTCTGACAGGGAGTCAGATCAGTGACAGAAATATGTGATTGGGCAGCACAGGGTGCACCTGAATTTATTTTTGTGAATGGAAGCACCGGCAAAGAATGCAATAAAAATTCTCTTTGCATACATATTTAACCCTGCCCACTCCCTGCTGTCAGTCAGTGTGATCACTCCACTGATGGTGTTATTAAAGGGCTATTTTGGTTAATCTCCACTTTATGTTTACACACTTAGCCGAGCAGTGCTGCAGTGGATCTGTCAGCTCCCTGCACGCAGGCAGCTGACAAATGCCTTGAGAGCAGCACCTGTACATATGCAAAGAGAAAAAGCAGAACTGTGTATGTTCTCCATCTGGCTCCAGTCTGGAGCCTTAGGTCTATTAATCATGCTCATATATTTGAAAGCTTTTCCAGCCAGTTCATTGCCTGACTCAGAGGAGTAATGGTTCAGTGCTCAGCACGGAAAAGACAGAGCCTCTGCATTTTATCCCTAGCTCTGCAATCAATTCACAGCACAGTGAGTTAATCTCTTAGGATTAACCCCAAAGGGATGAAGACTATAAAACTAAATCAGAGACATTCCTCCTTCCAGGATTTGGCTACTAGACTGCAATCCAGAACCTGGGGACAGGTGCCTGGTCCCTCCACATTGCATCCTGTGGGGAGCAACTGTTGTGTCAATCCAGGACATCTCAATGGAGAGTAAAACACTGGGGGAAAGGGCACGCAATAATTAACTCTTCTCTCTCCTCCAGATGTAAATGCTTACCCAAGCTATATTCACTCTCTGCTAAATGGCTTCAGCCCTTATTCACCAAATCAATACCTTTTCTGTCTTTCTAATGAAAAGTTATGATTTACTGATGGAAAGTTTCTAATGCAGTTTTGGTGACATCCCTGAGCACTACATGGGGGAGAGCTGGTCCCAGTTTCACAGCTGCATAGGAGGATTCAAAGACATCTCCAAGAATATAATCTACCTATTTGGGTGTCGGGAGAAGAGAGGTTTCCATTCCTTCTGTTGAAGCTGCTCTCTTTTGCAGGAAAAACCCCCAAGAAGTCATGGTATCATTGTATTTGGAAATACTGCAAAATCAACTGGACAATGCCCTGAGCAACCTGAACTAACCCTGAAGCTGACACTGCTTTGAGCAAAGAATGAACTAAATGACATCCCAATGTCCCTGACAGACTTGTGTAAGTCTATGATTCTAGAATTACATAGAAAATAATTTAGAGAAAGGAATATGTGAGAGTTTCCTTGCATCCTAAAATCTAGGGCTCTCACTGTGAAGGACTTACCTGTCACCTAAAACTGTACGTATATTTTCTCTCATGTCCATAACTTATGGAATTACCTCTTTTCCTTCTTTTACTAATTGCTAGGCAGATCCATATACCTACATGAGAAACAGGATGCTGCAGCTAAATCCATGTGAAATCTTAAGCTGGACTTTCAGGGAAAGTGTCTTGTCAGATGCTGCAGGTCAGGCAGACAGGGTGCTGTGTAGTCTGTGGATCTGGTCAGTCCTGCACAGAATGAACACAGAAATACAACAGAGGCATCTGAACAGGAAAAGCAGAGTGAAGGAGTCTTGAGAGGAAGAGGTACAGATTTATGCACCTATGTTTTACCTACTCCCCATTGTCTGTGCTTATAGTTTCCTCAGAGACAGCCTCAAAAACAGGTTCCAAATATCATTACTCATGCTACTAAACAAGGTGCATTGCATCTGGACTTAGCAGATGTATCTGATTTATTTCAACACTAACAGGATCATGACTGAAATAAAATCATACACAGATGAGTGTTTCAATTGCTACTGTTATTAATCCTGCTGTTTAGGTTCATGTTTAACAGGAGGCATATGCAAGGCTCATTTCTTATCAAAACAGTGTAGAAGCTTCTCATCTGTCACTGTCACAGACATCTGTGAGGAGCCACCTGCAGCACTTTTCAGGGCAGACAGGAACAGAAGAGTGTGAAAAGTCAGTGTGACAAGCAGAGGGACTATGACACTGATTGTGCATCTCCCACTCCCTGTCAAAATGGAATGAACCTGTCTCAGAGGATCCCATTTCTTCACCTCACACAGGCACAGAGTGGGAGTCACGAGATGCCACAGTGCATGGGAGGCATGTGGCAGTGAATGATCTCTGCTATGGAATAATGTTCCTCCTGCCCTTGGCATGTCAGCGCTGGGCAGCAGAGTGATGCTTTCCTGTGCTCTATGGAGCACAGAGAGCTCATGCTGAGACCTTTTCAGCCAATATTTGCCTCGGATGCTTTCCAGGATGGAGAAGCACAAATCTTACCCAGCTTTTTAAGTGGATCACCCTTCCAGTGCACTCACTTTCCCAGAAAATTCCTGACCCAGCACAAGCCAGGTACCACTCCCAGTAGGAAGTCTGCATGTTTTTCCAATGAGCCAGTCTGTTCCTGGGGAATATGAGAGTTTCAGATGTGCACCTTTCCTCACAACACTGCCTCAGCTCTAGAGAACTGTCCTGATCTTGTTTAATTTACAACGGCAAGCGAAGCCACAACGTTCTATTGCCTATTGGCAGGAATTAATCCCAGCTATTTCATTCTGGAGGGGAAGTCAGTAGACAATTTACAAGGGAAACCTGTGGAACAAATTCCCAAGAATATCTCACAGCAATTTGAGTTTGGCAAGCATTTCAGCAAAGTCATAGGAAGGCTTTCCTTGGCTTCACTCCATGTCAGCTGAATCATTTCTTGCTTAGCTGACTCCCTTCAGAGACATTTCATTCATTTTCCCTGTTTCTGGTATGGGGCAGGGAAACTGCAATCCTGGCCCTGGGGCCTGGCCACTCACCCTGGTTACTTGTTATTGACACAAGCCAGAACCATATCCTTTTGAGTAAGACATAGGAATTGGGAGGATATTTAGGTGGAACAATTCCACCTCTGGATGCCTCATTATAAACTCAAGGGCTGGAAAAAACAGCCCTTGAGTTTGTAATGATTTTTATTTCTAGGACTCTGAGAAATTCAGGCAAGGTGACCATGGGAAACCATTCCTCCCTCTCCAGAAATTATCATTATGGAGCTGTTATTGCAATCAAAGATACCTGTAGTTCAATCTCACACCAAATTTAATCATCCTTTTCTTTCAAAACTGGACAGTTTTCTAAGAGATGGTGTTTCTTGAATAATAAAACAAGAAATATTTAAAACATTTTCATACATATATTGCATGAAAAATATGCCAGCCTCATAACAACTCTAAAGCAAATTTTTAATAAATAGCTAATTTGTTTTCTCTCTAATGCCCAAAGTCTATCAGATTCCTCTCAAAACCAAGCAAACATCTGGTAGAACTGAAAAGATCCTGTAACTTACGTTATACATTATATTTCTCTTTCCAAGCATATCTATATTGACATCAATGTTTCAGCCTTAGAACTATCAGTTATAGAACTGTGATATTGCTACTTTTCTCACCAGGGTGCTAAACTTCCTAGGACTCTGTTACCATCACCTACATCAGTTTCCAGAAGGTTGGATTTTCCACTTATCTGCTGGACAAATCTCTTGTCCTCTCCAGTTCTTTCCCTGTCCTGCTCTTTGTGCCCGTGAACATCTATTCTGATGTTTGTCACAGTTCTACTAGAAAGAGGGTACGTAATATTGCTGTAATATGATAAATACCTTACTGTCACCATTATGAGCTTGAGGAAAGAACCATATTAACTGCTATTGTAGCATTTAATCAGTTGTTTATAAAGCTGTAATCTTCATTTAGTAGAGTAACTTTGAGACTAGATGACACTGATCATTCTGTGTAAACTATGTTTTGTTTTATCTGCATTTTATTCTCACTTAATTGCTTTGGTTAGTGAAATGCTAGAAGTTCACTGATTATCTCATTTCCTGGGGAATGTTTCTGCAAAGTAAAATACCAGTTTCACAAAGCAGTTTCACAAGTACAGTAGAAGACACACGAAAATAATTATAATAAACTTGCTAAAAAGAAATAGCTTTTTCAATTTGAAGAAGATTGAATTTATTTTAAATCTGTATTAAAGTGAAAAATATGCCTCTGATATAATTTTGATGCATTAGACGTGATGCTGAATATCATCTTCCCTCTCTTTCTTGGGTTTTAAAACTCAAGTAAACAATATATGATTTACTGTCCACCCTCTCAATTTTGCCATGGATTCCATGTTTCTCCTTCTCTATCTTGAACAAAAGGATTTATCCACTATATAGACAGTGGGTTTCAAACGGCTACAGTATTTGCAACAAATTTTTTAGAAAACCCACAGTGTTGAAAAGCTTTTGGCCATGCAGTGGGGAGGCTCTTGCAGCTGATGAAAGGGCAGATTTCAGATTGGACTGGCAGCTGGCCTGGGAATGTGATCCCCAGCAGTCATCAGGGGAAAAATCAGTCAAACTCCATATACCCTGGGGCATTTGCATCAGTCAAAAACATTTCTGAATATGCAAAGAAAGGACATTTAGGCTCTTAGATCATCAAGAAGAATCTTTATTTCACTCTGATGTTGTGCAGAGCCGTGAACACTTCAATAACGGTGCCTTTTATGGAGGGAAGTCTTGATCAGGGGCCACCAAAAACCCAGTGCAGCACCTGAGCTAAATCCATGGAAGCAGGATAGAGTCCCTTGATGAATAAAATAATTTACCCACCGTGCACTTGAGAAATTTTTGCCTTCAAGGCAAAGTCTTTTGCTTTGGTTTGAGTTTTTTAAATTTTGTTTAAAAATGTCACAAACTAAGGAACAAATGTTGCAGCTGTCACTTGTGGGACTCCAGCTGCAGCTTTCCTCTAGGAAATGTCTTTTCATGACATCCAAGCTCAGGGATTGCTGATCCACCACTGTGGAAATGCAGACAGTTTTAAGGAAGAAAGCAAAGTAATGTTAACCAGAGAACTGATCAAACAAAGCAACGTCAAAGTGCAGGCTGGAGGAGGAATGAATCTTTGTAAAGCAAGAGCACACCATTCCTGCCACATGGGTTGTTGCTATCCTGGGGAACATCATGGATATAATTCTGGTGTCATTGTCTTCAAAGTCAGAAGTGTCTGTGCTAAAGTCAAAGCCACGATCCTGCAAGGCTTGGTATAAAAGTTCAGAAATGCTCTCACTGATAAAGTTTTGGGCAAATGGATACAGGACACTTTACCATGTTAAAAAGAGCAACTTTCAGCCCAATTTTTCCTTGAGCTGCAGCGCTCTAAATACAAAAATAACTAAACTGGAGTGAAAGTCATTCTCTGGCACTTTGTTACAGTAACTGACTGAAAAGCATTAGCAACCTTTCATGTCTTTCTTCATTTGTATTTCTCCATATATATTAAAATACCTACATTTCTAGGTAAAAGCAGTGCATTTATAACACAAGCCAGCATTTTCACTCAGGGCACAGGATGTACCTGTGGGTTAACATTCATGCCTGTAAAGTCAGAGAGCCTCCTCACCTCTTCTTATAAATTTTGGAAGTTAAAAATGTGCATCAAATACCTGAATATGGTCTCACCTGCAAAAGTTGTGAGATTTCTGTGGAAGTAAATATAACATTTTTCAAAGCTTTCTGTGGGCTTGTGAATGTTAAATCCTTTAAACCTCCTTCCGGCTTGTATCCCATGTGAAGATTTGGGAGATTCATTCTCCTTTTACTGAGATATAGACAACTTCTCACTTTTTGAGCACAAACATTGATTCTGTCCTTCCTTTTTCAGTCATATTTACTCTGGGGTGGGCTGTGCACATTTTCTAATGCAAAGATCCTAAGGTGCTCACTCTCTCAACTGACTTTGCAGTGTATCACCTCTCAGAAAGAGTGCTGAGGCTTAATTCCCTTCTCCAAAATACCTATTTGAATACCCACCCCAGCAGCCAAGCAGTCCAAGGACAGCTGGAATCAAGTACTTTATTAATGTTTAGCTGAGGATTCGTTTTAACACAGAATCATAGCTAGATCCCTAAGCCAACATGCACTCAAAAATGTGTTTTCTATCCCCTAAGCTTTATGGGCAGAACTTGGGTACCTGGCTTCAGGCAAAAGTCTGCAATTCAAGACCTGAGCTGAGGGATCTGAAAGCCCAAGGAAGAGCAACTTAACTCCTCTGTGAAGCTGCTTCCACTTTCCCTGGGGGCTGAACACCCTTCTCCTACAGGGACTTCCTTGTAGTGTGAACGTGAGATGGAGACTAGCTGGCAGTGTTTGTGGCTTTGTTACCTGCAGACAGCCCTTTGACTGCTCCCAGATTGGGCAGAGGGGTATTGGCTGTGGAGAGGCAGGGACAGAGCCTTTCTGCAGTGGCTGTGTGGTACTTTTCAGTGCACATGGCACGCAGCCACTCAAAAGTAAAAAGAGCTAAATAAATATCCTGGTCACCTAGCAGCCTTGTGAAACAGCCTGAATCTTTAATTTTTTTTTGGAGATGAATCATCTGTGAGCAATGAGAACACTAAAACTACTAAAATGGAGACCACTGCAAGGACTGAACTGCGAAAGTACAGAGCAAAATCTCAAGTGTTTGTGCTTGTTTTCAGGGATGTAAAGCCTCAGGATGAATTGAAAGGGAGCTGGCTGCCCTGGACACATCACAAGATAGGGTTTTTAAGAAAACCTTTAACACAGGATACAAAAAGTCACTCACTGCTGTTGTATCATGGTAAGAAATAGAAACTGAGAACATGTAGACATGTCCCCATTCCAGTCTGAGCTCTTGCTAACAGTACTTACATTATTTTTTCTTCACCTTCTGTGCTCACCTACCACTTGCAGCAAATTCAGCCACGAAGTTTGGCTAACCCCTTATTTTAATTATCAGCTTGGTTTGCTGCTTCTGGCAGAAATATTTCTGATTTGCAGTGCTAAAGTGCTGAAGTGAAGTAATGTTTTGGGCAGGTACCAGTGCTCTGGCAATCTAAATATTCTCTGAACTGGGTTCATCTGCTGCCTGCATTTTCTTCAGAGCTGAGTGCGAGGCAGGGAGTCCACAGGGCTGTTTGACTCTCTATTTTTATAGTTTTGCCATCCCATTGATTTTGCAAATGTAACCAAAGGCTCTGTGAAATTTCTGTCAGTATGATCTTCCAGGTAGTTTCTGGTGGCAGGATGCTGTAAGCCAGGGCTCCTCCCTATGTGCATTCACATGTTTGAACACTTCCTCCCACCTCCTCTGGCTGTGGTTTTTTTCCCTCTGAGGAGTGACTGCTTAACCACAGTGAGTGCATCCAGCTCATGACAAAATTGGTGGCTCATTGCTTTTGCCTGTCTGAGCTGGTACTTAATTGAAATGTTCACATCAGATGCAATACACAAAAGAGATCCACAGACAAAAGAGTAACAACAACAATATAATGAGGGCAGCTCATCTGAGAGCTCCATTGAGAGCCAGACTTCACAATATCCTAAATGAAAAAACACAGGGCACCACAGCAAACAGGCTCATCAGTAGCGCAGCTTTCTCCTACCAAAATGGATGTGTAAATATAGCCCAGGAGAAGGCAAAATCATAGATGAAAACACCTCCTTTGAGGAGATTTCAGAGACAGATGAGTCTTAGGACACCCTGTAAAGAGTCAGTTTGACAAGCAGCCTTTGGAGCCAGGCCCATCTCCCACTCCCCCAAATAAAGGGACAGCCCTTTTCCTCCATCCCTTCTTAGTGATGGGGTCTTCTTCCCCAAATGAGTAACCCATTGCCTCATCAGCTATCGACTGCACAGGTGCAGCTTCTCTCCTCTGCCTTTCAGGGGGGACAGCACCACTGCTGTCCAATTCTGTCAGCATATCAGATATTTCACAGAATCCCACCCAGCAGGGTTTCCTGTCAATATAACAGGCTGTTGAAAGGTTTGTATTCCTGGAGACTGCAGAATCCTTCAGATAACTTCGCAATTATATTGGTCTCTAGCAATGGCTGTCATCTTAACTAGAGGCAGAGATGAGTCTGTGCTCTTTGCCCCTTCCTGCACATCAAATCTGGAGCTGATCCACATCTCAGTTTCAGAAACAGATGTGTCTGATCTGACCAAAAAAGTTGCTGGGCCTCTTTTGTCTTTTCAAGGAATGATTGGTGTCTCTTTCCCATTAAGAAGTAAGCCAAATATGGGCTAAAAATATAGACATGACAACTCTGAAATTCTTCTGGAAAGACAAAAGTTCTACCTGAAAATTACAGAATAGGATAGTAGGATATGATCTGCAGGGTATGACCTTCTCCACCATATAAACTAAACCCAAATAAAGGAAGTTCATCAAGACTAAATAACATACATGGTGGGAAAATGCATGAAGCAATGGATAATTATGAATGAGGTCAGGAATAGCATTGCATTCCCAAGTTTAGAGTCACCTAGAAAAGCACAGAAGTCACTTGTTTGAATTAATGTGGGAGATCCTCCAAGTGATGAGTTTCAATACCTAATTTTAAAGCAGGCAAGATGATTCCCTCTGAAATTGTCTCTTTGTAAAATGAAGTTTTGTTTCACAATTACCCAAGGTACAAACTTTTATTGTAATATTTTATTTTTGGTTTAACCCTGCAAGGCCTGCAGTGGACTGGCATCCAGAAGCAGCTGTGCACAAGTACAGCTGGCTGTCACCCACAGCTACAGGACCAGCCTGACCTTCAGCCAGGTCTTGCTCTAATTCTCAGCCCTGCTGTGCAGCACTGAGTGGTAGTTACTCCTGTTCCTCTACCAGCCTCTGCTCTTTCTTCCTTTGCCCTCAGACAGCTCTGACAAAGTTTACAGCAAACTCTCAGCTCTTACTGGGAACACAGGGGTTAAATTTCCTCTTCCTTGGGACAAGTTTGGCAGACATATACTGATTCTGTTTTCAGTTGTGCCATTTCTCTCCCAGTGCATGCACAGTCACAGCTGTGAATGAGTTGCAGGCTTAAATTTTTAATGCTGAAGGCTATTCCTAGCTACCTCCTCAATATTGCCACCTCCAATGCAACCTATAATGTACCCATGGAGACATCCTGGATTCCACTTAACTGGAACAACATTTACGTTTGTCTTTCTGGTTTATTTGTATCATTCAGTTCTTAAAGGCAGTGTTGCTGAGGTATGGTAATAATTTGCTTCTCCATCTTGGAAAAAAAAATCAAATTACTTTATCTTCAAGCTGTTGAAGAGAAAGATGAAGAAAAGGGTTCTTAGCTCAGAATGAAAGACAGCCAGTTAATAAGGAGGAAAGAAAATGCTGTGTATTAATGACTGGATGAAAAATGGTTGCTGTGATGTATTTAATGGGATGAGCTGAGCTCAGGGTATTGTTTTCCAGGTTATTGTAAAAAGACAGAGCAACATCTGCTCTGAAGACCTAAATAGAAAAAAGACTCAAAAATAAAAGCAGCAAAATTATTTTACAGGGATGAGGCCGAGAGAGGTTAAGGTCACAACAAAACACTTGGAAAATCTGAGAACTGATAATTTCCTGTGCTTTAAAGTGATCAGCACCTACTAGTTTTTAAAAATTTCAATGCATCTGTATTGTATGCAATTTGGAAACAAGTTCAAAATCTATGGAAGCTTTAGGTAAAGAAAATATCTTTAGGGAAAAAAAGCATCACAATCCTCTCTGTAACCATCTCTACAAGGCAAAACATTTCTTTCCTTTTTTTTTTCTTTTAATGTGTCTTTGTTGCTGGTAAAATAACCAACTTCTGCAGGTAGACAAGGTATGCTTCCTCCATCTTGGCCTAGGACCACTCCACAGTGGGCACCAGAGAAGTACAGTGTACAGAAGTACATTCAATGGGAGAGGTAAAGCAGTTCCTTCTTATGCAACATTATGCAAAGTCATGAGGAGCTCCTATTGTAGGAGAATCCAACTCCTGCTTTAGCCCTAGAAGTTCCACCTTTTCAGTTTTGTAAGAAAATAGAATAGAATGAAAAAATCCCTAGTTTAATGACACTATTAAAACAACATTTGTATCATATTGTCCACTTAAAATGAGTTAGAATTTTACTATGAAATTCCCTGGGTATTCTTCCCCAGCCAGGGAACACTCTAATGAGACATTGCCTTGCTCTACTGTCATTTGAAAGTAAAAACAACAGAGAAACAAAGATTTCCCATATAAAATTGGTTTTGGTTTCAAGATAACCCACACACAAGGGTTAACACATCCACAGCCATCACAGAAGCAGAGCAGAACACCAGGTTTCCACTGCCTCCCACTTTAGGAATAGTAAAGTTGTAAGTTATGAACCTGAGCCCACTGAAGAATCTGTCAGGTCAGAATCCAGCCGCTCCTGACACCCTTTTCATGGCCACTGCCACCCTCTAGCAGGCACAGTGCGGCTCAGTGCCCCCAAAACTGATGGATCCCAAATCAGCACAGCAGCTCTTTGCTGCAGGTGGACATACAAAGCTGCTCCTGATGCTAAAAAGAGGTGAAGTCTCCCCACACCCAAGGTTTGCCATCACCTAAGGACAGATGATGGGAAACTTGTGAGGGAAAGGTCTGGCTCTAAATTATTGATAGCTGAGCAGAGGTCCATATTAACATGGATTATGTTCTCTCAGTCAAAAGGAACCAGGATGGATGTGGCAACAAATGCCCTCTCAGCCTCTGGCATAGATATCTGACGGTTCAGGGCTGAGTTCTTGTCCTGGATATTTGGCAAATCTGCTCCAGCAGAGGCATCTCTGTCCTGTGAGTCTTCATACAACAGTGAGACACTGTGGAACCACAGCCAGCAGGTGAAGTGGTTTCCCCTGAACTGCAGTATCCAAAAGTTACTGTCCCTTACTCCTGGGGGGAATGGAAACCTTGCTGCTGGCTCTTGCCCTGTCCTAGGCATACACTCTCCTGTCAGATGGTCTTTCTCCCTGTCACTGAATAATTCCTAGGGTGTCTTGTGTCCGGGTTTGCTAAAGCCTGTGTGAAACGAGTGAAGAGAATGGATGTGCACCTCTGCAATAACCTGTGAGAAAGCTGATGCCTGGATATTCAGTCATGAAGCAGTAAAGTCCTGTATTTTCGCTTTTGGAGCATTTTTTTTAAATTGTGGATGAGCTCTCTGCCACCTTTGCTAGACCTAATATTGCACTCAGCCCTTAAGGAGTTCAGACAGCCCTGATGAAACCAACAAGTGATTTTATTGGGTTTTGAGTTTGAGAGAGATCATTAGCAACCGGGAAATTGTGGATAATATTGTCCTATTTATTGTGTTGTCTCTGTCTGCCACAACACTGTAGTAGTGACACAAGGCTCTGATTCAGTTCTCACTGATTTCATTGAGATTTATCTTATAAATCTTATATATATGTCAGTATCTTGTTTCTCAGTCAAATCTTCTCATTGAAAGATTCTTGATAATTATTAACTCCCTGACTCTCTGTGCTCAGGGGCTGTTTTGAAGAAAAACAAACCGAGAAATTCAGGTTAATGGGAGGACCCCTCTGGTAAAATTAACTCCATATTGGGACTTCAGTACAGAAGAGAGTCTGAGAAACATAGGAGGATCTGGCAGAGAAGCCAGGTTGGTTAAGGGGATGCAACACATAATGTAGCAGAGATTATCCTGGAGAAAAGGCTAAGGAGGTACCTGGTGCCCTCTGTCTAAAGGCAGACAGACAGAACTTCTGAGTGAAGTGAACAAAAGGTGAACAAAAAAGAACTGGATAGCTGGCACAATTGTAGGACAGGAAATATAAACAGTGGAACAGGGGCCCAGGAAGGCTGTAGGATCTCCATCCTTGGAGTTATTTGAAACTCAAATGGAAAAACCCCTCAGAAACCTTTTATAACATTTGAAGCTGACCTGTATTTGAGCAGGACCAGAGAGATGACCTGGGATGTCCCCTCCAATATTTTCTTCTGTAATTCTATGTTCAACATGAGGGTCAGAACAACATTTTACCATCTTCCCACTTCTTGTCTTCCAAGTTTCACTAGAACTGCTTGAATTATTTGTTAATTCTGAAAAGGTGCTCTGTCATATGTCTAGAATTCAGTAGGATGGTAGGAAACTGGACTGTCACAGTGTTTTTCATACCTATTTATGCATTTATGAAGCACATACAGGCATAATCTAATATTTGCATCATGCTGGACCTTTTTGTCATTTTAGTCTCTTAGAATGGTTGCAGCTGGAGCTGAATTCAGAAAAACAAATATGCAAAGGTATTTTAAATAGAGTTTAAAGAGAGTTTTTCAGAAATACTTTGTGACTTCATCCCATTTTTCTCTGCATATATCAGCCTGTAGTCCTGTTATCTCATCCACCACCTAATTTCTTGTCATACTTCTTTAAGGACTCTGCTAAGCCTTGATTTCCCCTTTGCCTTTCAAAGAAGAACACAAAGCCTTTTCTAAGAGATTTGGGAGACAGCACATCTGCAGCAGAATGTCACCTTAGTGACTATTGTCTCACAGATAATAATGCCAGAGCATTATGGAACTTGGATGAAGGAAGCTGCAACGTCTGTCTCAAAAAAAAACCCCAAATAATAGAAGATGTGGTTTCCAGCTACACTTTGGGAAATGTAAGCTCACATGTGAAATTATCCTCTTTTGTCGCCATTCACATTTAATACATTGCAGTGAACTCTGCTTAATTGCAGGGCCTGGTCATTCCACCCTCCATGGGATCAACTGAACTTGATAATAGTGAATGGTTAATGACTGTTGCTTAATCAGGCTAAAATTAACACAAATTCCAGATAGTGGGGGGGAATGTCTGTGGTTAATAAAAAGAGAAAAACATTGTTATTTTTAAAGAAACAAATTACATGTAGCTTTGCTTTAGTTGGGAATAAGCTTCAGGCTCAGAAGTGCTGACCCAGAATAACAGGTTTTGTATGAGCAAACCTGGTCTGGGTTTCACATCAACAGCCTTACCCATAACTGCACATGGTGAGATGTGTTAGGAGGTGAAGTGTGGAAAGTGAAAGAACTTCACAGAGAAATTTCTGGATTTGTTTCAACATAGAGCATATTGGGAAGGTGCAAATATAATCAAAACTGAGAGGAAAAAAGGAAAACAGTCACAGAATCACAGAATGGGTCAGGTCAGAGTCATCTGGTCCAGCCTCTCTGCTCAAGTAGGGTCATCCCAGAGCACATGGCATAGAATTGTGTCCAGAGAATTCCTGAATATCTCCAGTGAGGGAGAGACTCTACACCCTCCCTGGGCAATGTGTTCCTGTGCATGGTCACTGGCACAGTAAAAAAGTTCCTTCTCATATTCAGGTGGAACTCCCTGTGCATCAGTTCCTGCCCATTGCCTCTTGTCCTATTGCTCAGGACTAATGAGCAGAGCCTGGTCTGACACCTCCCTACAGATACTGAGGTCCCCTCAGTCATTGTTAAGGTCCCCTCCCTGTCATCTCTTTTTGAAGTTGAGAAGCCAGCAGGTCCCTCAGCCGTTCCTCATAAAAGAGATGTTCCAGTTCCTTCGTTATCTTTGGACCTGCTCCAGGAGCTCCATGTCTCTCTCACACTGAGGAGCCCAGAACTGGGCACAGTGAGATCCACAGCTGGATCTTTTGGGTGAAGTTCAGCTGCATTGGATTTCTCCTGCAGATTTCACCAGTGAAACTCACATCTGCAAAAGCATTCACTTAGTTTACACTATTTACATATAGACTGAGCAGCCAGAGCTGTGGAAACAATTTAAACTTGGAAAGTGGTTTCTCTGCTCCCTTGAAAGAAAAATGTGGGTAACAGGAGTATGGAGATTTTTTTTTTTTTAAAGTAACAAGGGGTTTGCAACATGGCAGGAACAAGCACATGGTCAGTTAATCTGTCTTTGCAGGCAAAAGGTTTGACTACAGTGGTATAGCACTGTGTTTCTCTCAGGTCATACTCAGAGTGCAAGGGTGAACCATGCTATTTACAGAGCCAGAGTTGTGCTGGAAAAGTCTCATTAATGGCAATCAACAGTCTTTTTGTTTCTTTTGCTTTTTGTCTCTGAGCTCAAGGATCTTATGTGGTTGCTGAATGTGAGAAGATGTAAGTTAGAACCTCATGTGTATTGTAATCTCTTTATGGTCTAAATTAGTCAGTTTAAGACAACCCATTTTTCTTATCTGCAGCATTTTCTCTACTGCAAAGTTTGGGGCATAAAGCATAGCTATAGTTTTTAAATGCAAATGGTTACCAATCTTTATCATTGAGAAAAGTGAAATCAGCCAGATTCCAATCCTTTTCTTTTTCTATTTCCTCACTATTCAGCATAATACTTCCATATTGATCACATCTATGCTGAAGAACTGTTTGCAGAATAATGATGTCTTAATCACATGGTGATGAAGACCCCAAACAGTCATCTCAAAAATTGATATGCACAGCTAATTAATTCTGCAAGTGTCTTTGGTAAACTGATCTAACTGCCTGAAGTCCATTAAGTCCCACTGGGGATAAGGTGGACTTCATCTGAGTAAATGCTCCACAGCCAAGACTGTGGCAGGTCCACAGATGCATTCAGACTGCCCCATTTTAAGAATCTGAGTATCATTCAGCATAATAAAGTCTCACTAAAATTAATAACCGATTGCATGATGAAGTCTTGCATATTGAAAGTCAAGGTGTCGCACCAATGTTGTACATCTTACCAAGCATGATGAGAATACTTGGAGATTTAGGTTTTTAGATATAGTGGTGCAACACAGAGTTTAGTATTTCTCAGTTACTGTACTGTGTCAGACTTCATAGACTGGTACATGGACAAATGAATGTATGCTTATTTCATTTCTCAATATGTACACTGACTATTTATGAGCCCTGAAGCCAAAGTCACTTCATTAATAGAACCAATTAGAATAGAGTTAACCTAATAAAGGTCTTTTGCTAATAAACAACCAAAAAATGTTTGTTACTTGGCGTTAACTAACTTTGCATTCAAGCAGGATGTGTATTTTCAGGAGGACTTGATGGGTTTCCAAGCAGCACTTCACACTGACAAACTTGACTTTCTTAAATTAAAACAAAACAACAAACCCAAAAAAGCAAAGGTACATTGGATTCTCCACAAAGCCAATAATGGTTGCAAACCAGTCAGTGACAAAAGCAGCATATTGAACACATGGAGCTTTACTGAGAGCCATAATATGTTACAATTTTCACTGAATTGCTCAGTCTAGCTATCCTGTTCACAGCAACCTTTAAAGCTATTTATATATTACACATATTGCTTTATTATTTTTCCTTTAAGAAGAGCAGTTTAATGCTTGAGTACTTTTCAATTTTGCCATTCAGACAGCAGATTAAGTTTATAATGACTAGCTTAATTTTTACAGGGTGTAGCATGTACTTGGTCTGAAAGATACCCCTGACAATATGAGGTTTTAGATGACTTTGGTGTTTCAATAAAAGTTAGATGCCTTCTTACAGTCCTATTGTGGCTGATTATACAACTGCATGTTCTTTCTGGCCAGTATGTGGTATGCAATTTACAGCCTATTTCTTTCTTGGTGTTTGAAAAGGCAGAGATCTCTGAACAACAGGTTAGGATTCTGCCCTCCATTTCTACTGTAACAGGCAGATTACAAATGGATGAGGACTCTGCATTGAACACCTTAAAAACGTATAGTACTATGGGGAAAAAGTACCCAAACTGAAAAAAAAATTAAAAGGCACAGATGTACTTGAAAGCCTATTAGTGGAGACAGCTTTTCAGGGTCTGGAATTGACTGGATTTGAAATGACCATCCAGAGACAGGGAACCCATGAAATGAACCCCTCCATCTCCCTTCTAGACACTTGGGACTCTAATTTTGAATAAAATATATTTTATGTAACTCTGGGTGATTTTATCTCGCACTGAAGTAAGCCCCATTAGCTGCACTGCTCATGATTCTCCTCTGAATGTACTGAGCAAATCACAGAAGCACAGAATCATAGAATGGTTTGTGTTGGAGGGGACCTTAAAAGTCATCTAGTTCCAACTCCCCTGCCATGAGCAGGGACACCTTCCACTAGACCAGGTTGCCTCGTTCAACCTGGCCTTGAGCACTTCCAGGGATGAGGCACCCACAGCTTCTCTCAGCAATGTGCTCCAGTGCTTCACCACCCTCACAGTAAAATTTTTTTTCCCAATATCTAATCTGTAGTTTAAAGCTATTACTCCTTGTCTAATCACCCCATGCCCTTGTGAAAAGTCTCTCTCCAGCTCTCTTGCAAGCCCCCTTTAAGTGCTGCAAGGTGCTAAAAGATTTCCCCAGAGCCTTCTCTTCTCTAGGCACAATTCCAGCTCTCTCAGCATACCTCCATACCAGAGATGCTCCAGCCCTCTGACCCTCTTTGAGGCCTTGTATGGACTCATTCCAACAGATCCATCTCCTTTTTTGTGGGGGACACCAGAGCTGGATGCAGCACTGCAGGTGGGATCTCACCAGAGCAGAGCAGAGGGGCAGAATCCCCTCCCTCACCTGCTGCCCACGGGGCTTTGGATGCAGCCCAGGACACCTTTGGTTCCTGTGTTGCAAGAGCAAACTGCTGGATTATGTTGAGTTTGTCTTCCATCAACACCCCAAGTCCTTCTCCTCAATCCTCCTTTCTACTCTGTGTTTGCATTTGGGATTTCCCTGATCCAGGTGCAGGACCTTGCACTTGCTGACCCTGGTGAGGTTTCCACAGCTCCACCTCTCAAGTCTGTCCAAGTCCCTCTGGCTGCCATCCCTTCCCTCCACCATGTCAACTGCACCACACCCCAAATCTAAACAAAACACCAAAAAAGCCAAAGATGGCTTGAAATAACATTGTTGTCAAGGCTTGAATATTCACACTCTCTGTGAGATAAGCCTGGGTTTAAGGTTATTCCCAGATCTGTGCAAAGCTGGCAGTAGAAGCCAACTCATTTCCTTTTGAAGGCTGAAGGAGGAGGTCCTGATCTGCAGCACTGGTGGTGTCTGAGATGGGAGGCATAGGCTGTGTTCATCTGTGGTGCGTCCTGGCTTGAAGGATATTCAAACTGAAGGAGTTCATTCCCCATGCAGGTTAGAAATGTACCCCAGCCTAAAAAGAAAGAGACGAACTCTGCACTGTCAGAAATCCATTTTGGTTTATGTTCAATCCATTTTAAGCCACTTTCTCGACAAATGAGTATTGCTGATTGCCAAGTACTTACACACTGGGATTCTTTACTTCCTTTTCTTTCTTGAATACAAAGGAGAAAAAAATTGTGTAGGTAGAACTGTGAAAACTTGAATGTTTTTGTTGGATGGACTTAAGTACTTAAGATTATCAGATTTAGGATTGGAAAATATAAAATGTTTTCTACAAGGAATATTTCTTAGACCTGCTAAGGAGAAATGATACATTTTTTTCCTCTCTCTGTATAAAAGGATCACTTACCATAGTCTCTGAGCTTTTCAAACACTCATTTTTTAGCAAAATCCACTGAAAATTAGATAACCTTTCCCTCCAAATGATTCGGATTTCACTAGCTGACATCTGTTGTTGGTAATAGATACAATAAAACTACCTGTGCCAAGAAAGTCAGACCCTTGTGTTTATTGTAATAAAGCAGAAAGATTTACAATTTGTTGTAAAAATTTTTTATGGTTTACTATAATTCTTAAATTCAAAGTGTTTCTTAACTTTGAGAGGGAAACAATAAAGGTGAAGAGATGACCTATTACTGCTACTTTTTCCTCAGTCTATTTCAAAGAACATTGCAAAGGTGTTTTCAATTTTAGAGATGGGCAACAATTACATTTTGGAAATATTTTCCAATGGAAAAAGGTCTTTTCTGAAATCAGAGCTTTTCTATGCTCTGTGAGAAAAACAAAAGTGATGCATCCCAACACATTGAAAAAGCACGTGTAATTTCAGTATTCACATAGAACATGGAATTATGGGAGAGCCTTTCAAGCAGTTAACTGGAAGGTTACAGCAATGTCCAGATCTCTGTTTAAATGTTTAGGCAAAACTGATCCCAGAGAGATCTTGGATCTACACAGTAAATTTTATTTCTACCCCAGGTTTGTTTTATTTATATGTATAAATATAAGACAAAATATTCCAAGTTTCTATTGCTAGCTTAGTTTATTTCTGCAGAAATCTCTTCTGAGGCAATTAAATTTTTTCATGTTTAAAAATAACATACATTATATCAATCTAAAATTTAGAGAAGCTAAGATACCACCATAGCATGGTTTTATAGAAGCCTACCCTGAAAGAAAACACAGATCTATTTATTGTTTAAGGAGAGGTTTTGTTAACTTAAAGATCTATTTTAGTCCCTATTTTAGGAAATTGTGAAAGGATATGTGAACACAAGCACGGTACAAACAAACAGGTTGATATTCCTGTTTAAAAGCCATCAGCTCAGAGAAGTCAGCTCTCAAAAGACAAAACAGGAGGTCTGAAGCTGTGTGTTTATTCCTGTGGAGGTGGAAGTGTTACTCATTGATGTGGTGGTGTTTGCTGTCTGGAGAACAGTGGAATTGCTGGTTTTCTTGAGTATTACCAGTCCAGACCTGATGGACTGCCTGATTACAAATGTCACTCTGAGCAGTGGGAGTCCACAGTCAAAAGGAAAATATAAGTGCAGGGCTCAGTTCACAATCACAGAAAATGTTAGAGTTGACTTTGGGGAGGGCTTGCCAGCTCTTTTTATTATTTCTTGCCAACTACAGTATTGGACAAGGCCTTAGCCTTAGTGTGAGCTCTAAAGCCAGAAAATGGACTGAATTCAAATTGCACTTATTTACATTAGTAAATAAGAGAACTATATCTCCTCCTGCTGCCTGAGTTATCTCTTTTATACTGTTGTCAACACTACAGGTTCCTGACAAAGAGTTTTCTTAAAAACTACCTGGGTGCATCTTGTCTGCCCCTCCCATGTGCACATCAGCAATGAGCAGCTCAGGTTTGAGAGCTGGCTTTTCCTGAGGAGGGAAATGATCCCTTTTAACCCCAGCCTGACTGGGGACCTACTTAGTGAAATGTGTAAAGAAAGCAGCACTTTAGATTGGGATGTCACTGGGAGTGGTCAGGTTGAGAGAAGATATCAGGGCATCCTCTGACTGCAGATGCAACTTCACAATCTTCTGTAAAGAAAGGCATTTTTGCTAGTGGAAGTAGGTGATAATCACACAAGTGTTAGTCAGGTTCTTTTGGGAAGTAATGCTGCATTCATCCCGAAAACAGTGTGGCATCAGCAGAAAATCAGGACTCTACAGTGATCACAATTAATGTGCTCTCTGCTGCGATCAATTTACACTTAATGATGCATTTAGTGGTAATAACATGGGGCAGATACAAAATATCCTTTGTAGGATAAAAACATTGTTTTAATTGGGTACATTTTAGATGTCAAGGAAAGGTGGAGTCATAGTATCTATCATTTTGGGAAAAAAAAAGTCCAAATAGCTGAGGTAGAAAATAATGAGGAAAGAAACAGATAATAAGGTTACTGGGAATTACAAATCCTTTCTCTCTGTACCAGCCATAAGAGTGCTGAGTTAGGAAAATGACATTTAGAAAGTTGTTCTTATAATTGGAGATGCTCTCCTTGCCTCTGTACAGAAGTATTCCCTATGAAATTTCTCTGCCATAAGGTAAAGCTTTTAGGAAGCCATAATGACATGCAAACAGACCATGCTGAATTAAATTGATTAATACATCATATGACTATTTTCAGCTGCTTCAGGCAAGTCCTAATGCAAATCTAATCAGCAAGAAAAATCCAAACATCCAAGGGATCTGAATCATCAGGGAAGTTTCGATACAAAGCTTATCTTTGAGTGAAGAAAACATGACACGTTGATTTCCACAGCTTGAAAGTTTTGTTCAATATACTTCTCACTGTAGCATGGGGCCAAACCAAACCTGGTCCAACCTATGAATCTCCCTGCTGGAAGGTTCAAGCAGGAAAGATTAGACATGAGAATTCATTTTTATTCCAGTGCATTTGTCCATTCTCTTCAGGACTTTGATTCAGTGGCCCTTGGCTGGGCATGAAAAGCATTTCTGTCATCCTACATTTTCTTAGGCAGGCAATGTAGATGAGGGCAGCCAGAAAAGAAATGTGGTCATCAAATACTCTGGACATGCAGAGTTGACTCACTTTTCTCTTCCTGCCCTGGAACACCAAAAGACATTAGGTCACTTTTTGGCAAGAGGAAAAGTGAAATGAAGTACTGAGACAGACTGAAAATATGAGCTTGAGCAGGTGCAGGGAGGGTAGGTGCAAACATCTTTCAGCTGTTGAATATTGATTCACAGGGTTTGAAGTGCATTTTTGCATTTTCCATAAAAGCTTGGTGTTTGGAGGGACAGAATGTTTTCAAGGGCCATCAAATTTCAATTGATGAGGAAAAGAACAAGAATAGAACCGCAAGCCTTTCCCAATTCTCTTCCACAACTTAACACCGTCTCATCTAAAGTGCCAAGGCTGGAAATTTTCTGTTAATTGCTTTTCTTTTACTATTTTCCCTTTTGGACCTCTTTAAGACTTCAATATTCTTGTATTGCTCTTAAGGATTTTCCACTATTTGGAAAAATACAAAGTGCTGAGTTGTTAAAAGAAAGTCACATAACAAAGGCTGTCCATGTTAATCCTGTACTTCTGTCTAGAAAATGAGGATGCAGGGAGCAGAACTGTAAGCAGCATGTTTTTATACAATAGGAATGAGAGTGAGATTTGTTTATGTACACCTCTGTTGTAAAACAGCCAGAAGAGAGAGAATTTCACCTTAGGAAAGCCACATTTTTTTTCTGTATCAATTCAATGCAAGAGTGAGAAAGTGGAGTGTTGTGAGTGAGACAAAAACATGATGTGCAGAGAATCTCCTGAGTTTCAGCAGAACATGTTGGGTGGAGCTGACATTCCTCTTGCACAGGACAAATTTTCTTTGCATTTATAATGCCCTTTTTATGAGGACATGTAGTGGTAGGACAAGGGGGATTGGCTTTAACTGGGAGATGGGAGGTTTGGGTTAGATATTTGGAAGAAATTCTTTCCTCTGAGGGTGATGAGGCACAGGTTGCCCAAGGAAGGTGTGGGTGCCCCATCAACACCTGGAAGTGTGCAAGGCCAGGTTGAATGAGGCTTTGAGCAATCTGATCTAGTGAGAGGTGTCTTTGCCCACGGCAGGGGGGTTAGAAGTAGATGATGTTTAACATCCCTTCCAACCCAAACCATTCAGTGACAATCCAAACAAATCAATTTTCTGTAGAAACTGCAGCATCACAGGCTTTAGCACTGCTCTCCTGATTCCTGGTTCTTTGCCAAAGGGGCAAAGAAGGGGGAAGACAGAAGCAAGTCCATCAAGGCCTCTGTAACTAATGCAAGTGCAATCCCTAAATATATATTAAAACAAACAAACAAATAAACAAAAAGGTATATTCACCAATTTTGTGATTTTTCTTGAGGAGACTGCACAAAAGAGTTGTAGGAAAATATAGAAGTAAGCAAAAGAGTTCCATTTGGCCCTAACCCACATCTTCCTATGCTGTTTGTAATGAAGTTGCCTCTTTTCCATGCCTTTGGCAGGCAAACAAGGGTTTTAATTTCAAGCTCTCAGGAGGCTGTAGGGAGAGATGAGTTATATTTATTCAGACCCAGTTGTGGGTTACACATGTTTACACACTTCTGGATTGCTGGAGTCACATAAATGACACATTCATATCTACTTACAAGTGACTATTTAGAGACTTCACCCTTGCTTCTGACATCTACCTCCTTTTTTCTGAAAAGTTCCTGAAAAGTGGCACATTATGCCTTCAAACAAAAAGAGGGACATTTCCTAGAAATACTTTCATATATTGGACACTTCAATAAGGTAGGATGCTGACAAATTTATAAAGAGACTTTTTTTTTTTCCTATGAGAAATTGCTGGCACCAAGAAATCCAGATACCAACTGGCATAAGAGGATTCCAGTAAGGAAACATGCTTCAGATGCTTCTGACAAAGCTAAGGCCATTTCCCCAGGTGATGTCTCAGAGCAGGAGAGCGTGTGGGGTGGGATTGGCTCTGGAAGAAGAGGAAAGGTTCACCCTAAGGAGACACCTTGCTATCCCTTCACAGCCCCTGTGCTGTTGCATTTTTTGAGACAGTGCTTTCTTTTTACCACTGCTGCCTTCTTTCTCATCTCCCAGCACCCTGCTGGTGCTGGCTGTTGTCCAGCATACAGTGACTTTTAGGTGTACTGCAAGATCAGGATCTCCAGGCTTTTCCTCTCCTGAAGTAATTAAAGCTCCTTTCTGAGTGAATAAAGATGTCTTGTCACCTCTTTATCATCTCTCCACATCCAGGTCAGCTTCATTGTCCAGTCTCACTTTGAGGAGTTCAATTCATTACAAAATAGAAGTTATAGGCTGAAAATCAAGACCTTTTACTCATTTTTTCCCCATGGCAGAATCTCTGTCCTATGTAATCCAGTGACACAAGAGCTAATCCTTTGATTCTTAGAAGTGTTGTGAACATAATAAAAGATTCTTTTCCTTTTATTCCTATCCTTGAATGAGTTGTGAACAACATTTCAGAAATGTCCATCCTGTCATGGACATTATTTGAGAAAATTATCTATGTCTTTTCCTCCAGTTCATCAGTAGATGGTGGCAAAGAGTTCTTGCTCATCTGAGTTTCAGACCCCAAGGGGTGCACAAACATGACAATAACCAAAACTGATGGGTAATATTTTGCCATCTGCTGCACTCCATATCTTCAAATGCTCTATTCATGTTTGGATGAACCTGTTGGAACTTTTATTTGCCCTCTCATGTGCAAAGTTTTGTGAGATCACAGAATCATTTGCTGGCATAATTTCCTTGTTCCAGGTAGTCCTTATCTTCTGAAGGCCTCCAGACCTTATTTCTGTGGCTGAATCCAGGGAGCTCACCTGTTTTCAACTGTCTAGGTTCTCGTCTTCTTTCCACTAATTTGTCTTATTATTTACTCTGCACCTGAGTTATTTACCTGTGAGGCATATAAGAGAATGATGCATATGAACCATGTGTCAAACCAAAACTCTATTGCAAGTTACATTGCTCTATAAATAGAAAATAAAATGAAAACTATTTGTCTGTACAGGAAACCAATAAAAAAAGGCCATACAAAGTCTCCTACATGGAAGATCTTACCAGACAAATAATTAGCTCCTGAAATTACAAGCACTGCACTTGAATTCTCAACAGCAACTCACAGCTCAGAGTGGTATTTCATAATTACAATTTCATGGTGCTCTAAAATCAGTATGCCTAAAACTTTTATTGGGATTAGAATACAGATTTCAATTTTCATTGGCAAATTGTATTGCAATTTTGTATCATCAATGTGCTAATAACTAGACCAAATTAGCATTTTAAGCTTTATTTGTGACAGATCACAACATGTATCTGCAGTCTATCCCTTAGCAACACAGCTTGGGAGATACATAAAATTGTGGATGCCTCTACTGTTGTCAAGAGAAAATCTGGTGAAAAACTATGGGGAAAACAATAGTGTTGCTCCTAAAACTAAATCTGTTTCCTAGTTCTACCTCCACTCTGAATTGTAAACTGACATCTGTGACAGGGAGAAATAGCAAATGCCAGTTTTATTTTCAATGTGGTGTTATTTTTACTTTTTTTTCTCCACTACTTGATAGCCATCAAAATGTCCTTCCAATGCCACAGAGAAGCACAGCTTCCTCAAACACTCAAAACCAGTTTGGGGAGTGAAAGTCAAAGCAATTTTCTCTCACAGAGAAAAACAAGCAGTGAGAGTGGATCTGTATTGAAATACCCATCCACGTTAATGGCTCTGAAGTGCTATTCTTAATTATAACATTTAGATTCATTTTAAATACTTAAGAGGAAGAGAGAAATGTCACTGTGTACAGCTGATAATTGCAGAAAGCTTGACTGCAGAGAGGAAGGCAAAGATGGTATTTAACTGTATGGGTAACAGGGTAGGAAGTAACACAGGAGATCCAATAAAAGAGAGTGATCCAGGCATGCCTTCCAATTTCTGCAAAAAAAGGACAAGGGGTCTGGCAGGCAGTAAGCTGAACGTGAAGGAGTAATGTGTCCTTGAAGCAGCAACAAATGCAAGAGATCTTGGGCCACATTTGCAATCCTGTAGCCAGCAGATCAAGGGAAGAGATCACCCCACTCTACTCAGCATGTGTTAGCCAGATTTGATCTCCTCTCCTCAGATCAAAAGAAACCTTGAAGTACTGGAGGTGGTCCAGTGGAGGGCCACAGAGATGATTAGATGGTTGGAGAACTTGACACGTGGACAAAGGCTGAAAATTAGCTTTGTCAAAAAGAAAAAGAAAATTTGTTTTGCTACACCTAGAGAAAGAAAGGCTCAGGGAGATCTAATCACCAGCTTTGACTCCAGAGGACGCAGTTGAAAAGAAGAGAAGGTGCTCCCTACACAGAAATGCGTGATGGCAGGATGAGAGGCAGTGTGTACAAGTTGCTTCAGTGAAATTTTGGATTTAAGAAAAAATGCTTCACTGCAAGAGCAGTTAAGCATTGGAATACATTGTCCAGGAAAGTGGGGGAAATATTCAAGACTCGGAATAAGAAGGCTCTGGATAACGTAACCTAAAGCACTGCTTGGAAGGTTCATCCACATAATCTCCTTTCAAATGAGAGTTTTCTGTTATTCATTTTCTGTCACCTTCCTGTCTTAGGAGAGAGCAGCTTCATGTTCACCTTCCCCTGTGCTTCGCCCATGAGAGAAGAACCATACTGCCTGAGAATGCTTTTGGAAAGAGCTAGGGAGAAAAGAGACAAGAGGAAAGTGTCATTTAAAGCCTCCAGCCTCCCACCTGATGCAATGGACAAGCCTGTCCTAAGGGATTTGTCCTGTGTCCTGCTGCCTAAATGTCCTGAAAACTGTTTCTTGTCCCCTGCTGTGACCTTCACTGTGGCAGTGGCTGTCAAGTGATAAGCATAACCATCTCTCCAAATAGAAGAATTTGTTGAACTGTGTAAAATAAACATAATTCCAAACCCGTATCTTCCAGCAGCAGCACTACATTGTCTCTTAACATAATGGATTTGTTAGCATTGCCTCGGTTTGAGAGGTGCAACAGGAACTGCTGAGGTGAATTATGAGAGGTTGACAATGAAAAGTAAGCATTGTGTGCTGAGCTGATGACTCATGCAGAGCTCTTCAAGAGATGCACATATTAAAAACAGCTGGAAAACATCAGACAACATAAAAAATCCCCCATCGCTCTCTTAACCTCGGATGCTGTAAATAGACCTGGAAATTTAGTGCTGATTATATCTTGCTTTAGAGGCTGTGGTGGAAAACAGGGCACCACAACAGTTAGAGTGTAGCTTTTGATTTATCTCAGTGACAACCACCAGCCCCTCCAATGCCTCGCTGACAAAGAAGCACAGAAGAGGACAGACATGCAAACTGGAATGTAACAGAATCATATGAAGTGGGAAAGAACTCTGTCTCTGTCCACAGCCACATCCCCGTGCTGGCTGATACACACTCCTCTCTAATGGGTTCTGTGCCTGATTTATAAGGCATCCAGTAGGTTTCTGATCTGTCAGCAGCTGCAGTGCTGTCTTAGCTTTAAAAACACACACATGTCCCTGGAAGTTGACCCATGAAGCTCATAGGAGAGTTGGAGATGAACAGAATGCACATTCCTCGTGCTGTGTTGCCTTATGAGTCTCTTCTCCAACATCACACCATGAATTGGTATAACTCCTCCCCCCACTCCAAGAGCCCTCAAAACACAATCCAAGAGCACCCAAACCCCAGGCCATCAAATGCAGGTTATTATACTCAGCATTTTCTTTTCTTAGGTATTTGTTATTCCGGCCCCAAGGTTATTCCCTTGCCATCACGTTGTGCTGCCATCTGTCCTGCATTTGGTGGATGGCCACTTCCAGTATAGAACAGGGAAAAACATTTGCTGTAAAATAATAAAGTATTTCCATACTATCATGTTCACTACCTATGACCAAGGAAGCCCTTTCAGGTACTGCAAAAAAAGGAATAAACTTTAATCAGATGAAAAACTCCACTGAAGCCCATCCATGAGACTGCTGACCCACTGCTGAAACAAGGACTCTTCAGAACTTGGCTATTAAAACCTAAATTGAGTTACTATTTACTGGCAGATGTGCTGTCTCAGCTCCTTCCCTCTCTGTTATCCTCAAATGTAAAGAAGACACTGGGCTTTGGTATCACATTTTATTTCAGATCCCTTTTTTCTTCTCAACCCATGAACATTAGCCTGCAACTGGCATTCAACAAAAATATTACTTTTTATATTTGCAAACACTCATGCCACATAAAGTTAGTCAAATGAGATTACAGAAGTATGAAATCAGCCAAATTGGCAAACAGGAAACATGAGAACTAAGGAAGAGATTAGTCAAGTGCATGGGCAGACTTGCCCATTTGATCAAACCAGCATGGGACAGGTAAAGAACATGTGGAGGTGCCAGGAGCTCCTTCTTAGTGCTTGCCCTGAAGCTCTCACATGGAGGGTGATTCCTCTCTGCCTCCCATGCTGTGGATTTGCTCACCCCCACCCAACACAGCCTGGCATTGTTTGGGTTACAGGCTTTGCTGGAGGTCCCAAATGAGGCTGGAAAACATTACATTAGTTATGCATATTAAGACTTGATCTGGCACAGCAGTGAACAGTTTACTGGGTAAACAGGGTATGTGAAATATAGTATTATCACTTTTATAGATAGATAGGGATAACAGGCACGGAGTTTTGATTTACTGACAGATGGATACTGTTCCTGCCCATATGCAGAGCCCTGAAACTCAATCGTCCATCTTAATCCACTGCCTTAATCACCATCTGCTCAGAGCAGGGTAGGGGACACTCAGTCTCACTTTGTACAGGTGTAAACCTGCCTGTGTGCTAACTGTGTTTGTGTTCAGTTTGAGCAAAGCCATTACTCCATTTTAGTCTCGCTTCAGGACCAATGACCTAGATTTTCTAGGGTTGGCTGTTAGTTTTCTCTCTCATCTGAAGCCTCATTTCAAAAGAAAAAGGAAAAAAAATATTTAGGCACCCTAAAATGTTTTAAGATTTTTTAAACTGAATGTGAAAAAATAGTAACTCAGCACAACTGAGCATTGCTATTCACTTCAAAAAAATACAAGCCTGTGGCTCAGCAGCTGATGCTCAGCAGAGCCTGTTAATGAGGCTGGTCAGCATCCCTCCAGACTACTTTTAATTTTACATAACCTGTCCCTAATGGAACCTCTGTCATTCTAGACTAAATTGGGAACTTCATAGAGCATAACTGTACAGAAGTCCAAAGGTATGGGCCTGGATGTCCCACCAGGCTCCAATTCAGCAGCATCCACAGGGTGCTAGAGACTGGTCCCATTTATAGCCTTCAGAGTGTACATAGGTCTGTATTTTCATCAAAGCACCCACTTCAGCACTTTGCCAGATCTGCCAAGTTCCTGATACAAGCTGGGATGAGACCTGGGCATGCACTGTCTCCTCCACAATGAACAGTGCCATAGCGAGCAGGGGGACAAATCATCCTTGCTACTCAACACGATGAAAGAAGTATGCAGATATACAAAAAGCTGTGCCTGACAAGCTGTGAAAGCAAACAGAAATTGCACTTAATTTAGACTTAATTTCTTTTGTACTTGCAATTTATAGGTGGGGTAAGAATTCCTAGAACCTGGGGCATTCCAGTGTAAACAGAAGCAGAATCTGCCTGTTCATGTCTGCAGCTGACTGGGTGGTTCTGCTTTCTTTGCACCACAAAACGACTGCATAAATCCACTTTTTCATAGAAAGCTGGGACACCAAGTTCAGCTGTTACACACTTGCTTGCCAAAGCACAGGCAGCCTCCTGCTAAGTAATCCTTCCCAGGTAGCAGAATTTTTATGGTTCTTTAATGCTTCATCAGGTGTTAATCATAAGGTTTTACTGTCTGAATAACAAGCTTATCTCCCTCAAGAAAGCTTTGGTTCACATCCAAAATTCTGTTCACAGAGTAGACAATATACTTTGATAGCAGTGACCACACTTCACCCTGTGCCCAATGAATTTCCAGGCTCATGGATTGAATAAGAACATTTGTTAGTTGCTGCCTTTGATATTACAGAAGTGCCTACAATTTATTTGCCAGGATACTGATGCTGAAAAAATCAGTTATTCCAGAAAGGAACAGTCTATTTTTCCTCCTTGCTCATGTGTAAAAATGTAGCTTGATTAAGGTTAGAGGATAGCAGAGAGGTGTGTGCAGGTGAAAATCAGCTCCTCACTCATGTGATCAAGAATTGCACCAAAGCAGAAAGCTCTGTATTCACAGTATTGTGGCCAAATTTGGTTTTTCTCTATTCTATAAAAAAGGGGACAAAGTTTGTTCTCTCCCACCACATGATGGAATCTGAGCTGCTTCAAGTCCATGCTCTCTGTCAATATTTTCGAGAGATCTCTTAAATGATGTAGAACCCAAAACTTCATTTTCAGAGTGGTTTCCTGAACACCTGCCTTCCAAGTGCTTGCTCCTGAAAATGGGTCTGAGGCTCCTAAACCACAGGGTTGGTTCTAAAAGCTTTGCTCCCTCTCCATCATGCTTGTACAACACTCATCTGGTACAGCACCACTCCCTGAAATGCTCTACTCCCAGGTTTTGAGTGGTAACTGGAAGAGCTGTTTTGCACTGTACAAGGTTATAATGAGTTATTCGGCCCAGAAGTCTTTATGGTTATTCTTGGCTTTGTTTTTACCTGTAAAATCAACATAACCTTATAATGGTATGCTTCAGTCAATGCTCTTCAGACAAAAAAACAACCATCCCTTTCATCATTCCTATGGCAATTTTTAGCCTTTATTTTTTACTGTTTGACCTCAGAATATTTTATGAGTGAAAATATACAGTGAGTATCTGGCCCTGAAATGATTGCAACATCATCTTTATGGATTTGAGTTCAAAATCTCACTGTTAATATGCTCTTTTCACATGTGGATCATGCTTCAGCAGACAAGTGCAGATGCCAGATGTTCATCTGGTGATTGTGGGGTCTGGGTGGTCCAAGGAGAAATCATGGTAAGGTTTGGAAGATGTTGCTGCCGTGTACATGCGGTGGCTGCTCCAGGATTGCACCTCCCAGAGTCACAGAGACAGCTCCTGGCTGAAGGTCTGCAAGCCCCAGAGGGTACTTTAAGGTTTCTGAAAGTAACCCCACACTTGGACTGCTGCCTTATCCATGCCAGGAGCATGGCCCCTCCCTGGGACACAGACTGAGTCACTGCTACTAACAGTTGCCTCCTGTATTTTTCCATATGCACTGATAGAAATGAATCCTTCACCTTGTGAAAAGTGGATGAGAAATGTGCTGAGAACAGAGTGAACTCATTCTGACCCTAACTCGCTCAGCACCTGCTGAGGTGACTTGCCTTTACAGAAAAGTCATGAGCAGCACAAGGCTGGAGTCACAGCTGTGCAGATGGAGGTGTGTGGGGTGGTGTGTCACTGCCAAACTCAGAGGGGAGGTTGGAGGGCTCTGGGGCTCAGAAAAACAGTGTCCAGCAGCCTTGACACTGTGGAGGTACAACATGCTTCTCTCAAGTCCTTTAGCTGGCACGTAGGTTCACCACAGGTTGTGATGTCCAGGAGCTGGTGTTCTGGGCAAGGTGACAAGCTGGGATCATTCTGTTGTTTTACACAGACATTTAGCAGAAAAGCTTAGAGAAGCAAAAGTTGTCTAGTTTAACCTCAGTTTAATATAATTCACCTCAGTTCTGCAACAACATTAGCTGCTGGCTCTGCTGTTTGCAGAGTTTTTTACCTGGAGAGCTAAGCCCACTGCAGTCCTTCAGATATTTTTCAAGTGACTTGCCAAATATCTGATCTCATCCAAGTCATTTGTACAAGGTACACCCTGAAACTGAGTTATCATCCAGGGCCTCCAGCCAGAGGGTTTTGTGGGCTTCCAGAGCTTGAAGAGAACCTGATCCTGTCATGCAGGCAGGATGAACCAGGCTACAGGAGACTGAAGAGTCTGATTATATTTTAACCTTAGTTTTTCTTGCCAGAGTGATTTCTTTTTTTTTTTCTTTCTGCTTATATTGTTCTGAAAGAAACTGGATAGCTGCAGCCCATCAACTTTTACAGTTTTTTCCTTTCAGCCACAGTCATGTATTAAGAAATGTGTTTTTTCATGGATGCCTCCCCTGTTGTTATGCTGACTACCTTCCCATCTGTTTGCAATCTCAAATCATTGCAGTGGCAGCAAAGTCATGGGAACAGCTGCCTTTCGAAATCCACAAAGTCCCATCATTATTCCGCACTTAGTCTTGGCTAAAGAGCTTACCTGGCAATGCTACAGGTCACTTCCAAGGGCAAAGCTTTTCAACATCCATGGCAAATAATAAAAAAAGTTGTTTTCTCTTATCACCCTCACCTTCCCTGGCTGCTTTCTCTTCAATTGCTGTTACTTCTCATTTGAGCACCTTTATGAATGCTTGTTTTGGCTGTGCAATTACAGGAGTGCAACCATGTGGTTCAGTCTTCTAAGGAGAGAGGTCCTTTACTCCACCAGACTTGCAGAAGCTTTTTAACAGAAGAATACAGAAAACTTTGTATCAGCTAAGATGGCTGTCTTGCCTAGCAGCTGCTGGCTAAAGGTACAGGGGATCTGGCAAGGAGCACATTATAAAAGTTATCTTACTATTCCAAGGTCCAATAATAAGGGCTGTCAAAAGAGAAATAATAATACATTTTTTTTTACTTTTTAAATTGTATTTTTTTAGAGATTTGTTGGTCATTTTCTGCTATATTTATTTTTTTAATTTTCTTTTTTATCTTTTCTTTCTCTATATAATTTATAACAATTTATGAATGCTCAATAACTTTGTCCTTCATTAACCTGTCTAGTGTTTTCTCTCATCTTTGAAAACCTTGTCACCTGCTATATCCTGCAGAAGGAGGTCTGCACTTTAACTACATGCAATATCATGAAAAAAATACTTTCTGTTTCTTCTCAATCTCCTTCCCTTCTGTGTAATTGGATGTTCATAGTTCTTTTACTGAAGAGATTGTAAACCATCTATCCCAACAAACCTTTCCATGCCAAAACCAGCTTTTACAGACTTCAGCTGCATTTCCCCCCCTTTTCCCTAAGCTGTCTCTTGTCTGGACTGAAGGCTTCCAGCTTATTCTCTTCTGGTAACAGAATCAGTTTCTCACATCGATTGTACCTGAGATGCTTCTCTGAATTTTTTTCAAGCCTTACATAAATCTTAGAGGATGGGAATACCAGAACTGTACAAATCATGGGAAGTGTGGACAAGATATGTATTTACCCAGTAACATAGTAGTGCTCTTCCCTTCCTCCTCCAGCCCTTTTGGGAGTGGGACCAAGGATTTGTAAAAATCTTTGCTCTCCCCCATCATGACGGGATGATTAATATAATAGCCCATATGTGACAAACATGACGAATTTCTAAGCATCAGGATAGCTGACATTTTTACACAGCTTCTTCGAAGTACTCTCCTAGGGCTGAATTAAGGCTGTTGAGATAACTAAAACACACAATTCTGTTTCTAAACTATGTTTATTTTAGGTTTAATTATGCCTCTACATTCTCTTATTTTCAAAACTTTCTTATTAGGTGATAATAGCAATTCTGCAATTCTCCCAGAATATCTACAGTTGTTAAAATACTCTCCCAAAACGTAATTTTAATTTAATGCAATTTTTCAATGTAGAAACCTCCTTTGTTTTTCATAGTTAAACCCTTACACATGAGCAGTGTAAAAAGAGACTTTAGAAAACAAAGCCTCAAGACAAATTTTCTTTTAAGGTGCCACAATAAATGAAACATTGCCATACAAGTCATCCAAATTCTCAAAGGTATGGAATACTGCCGTTGCATTTTTGTGAGTTTGAGCTTAACCTTGGAGATATTGGATTTGCAGATTTGTTCAGGCTGAGTCACTGTACTCTGGAAAAGCTGATGCAGATCTGTTTTCCTCCTAAAACCAGTTTCTATCAATTTTCTCTCACTCCTGCTCAATGTGAAGCTTGTCAAACCAGCAGGCACAAATACAGACTTGCTCTCTATCTTCCCCTGGAATGTCACCCACATTGACATTTCTATCCCCCTCCTATTAGTCTCTACCTTCTTCCCTCCATAGTACCTTTATTTTCTCAACATCTCTGGAGATTGCCCTTGCTTGGCTTCTTTCCTGAATAGCCTTGTTGAGAATGGGATTTGGTGTGAAATATATTTTGATTTTCTAATGGGATTAATGGCCAGGTTTTGACCTTTTTGTCTGGTTTTGAACATTTCTTCCCTAGAAGAAATTTACTTTCTCGTGTAGGGTACCCTCACATAAAATGGTGTTTATTCAAACTGCCAATCTCTTCTGCTCTCACAGAGAACCAGACCACCTCTGCCCTTAGAAAAGATGTCATTTGCCAAAAATGCTGCTGGCTTTCCTCTGCACAGGAAACATTATATGGTTGAATAAACTGTTATTATAATCGTTATGTCTCTTTTTATTATACACATTTAGAAAGAGAATAAATTTCCCCAGGAAGTTTAGTTTTCATTTTCTAAAAGATTGCATTTCGAAACTAAAATGTCACAGTTGTCTCTTATGCCAATAGCTTTTTAAGTCTATTTTCATGTGTATATATTTGTATATATCAGAATCATAGAATAGCTTGAGTAGGAAGGGACTTTAAAGAACATCTGGTTCCAAACCCCCTGCCATGAGCAGGCACACCTTTCACTAGACCAGGCTGCTGAAGGCCCTGTCCAACCAAGGGAATTCATTTTTGTACTCTGAGACCTTTGTGTGAATTGTTGTGAAAGCCTGGAATTTTTCATTTAAGATTGCTATTACAGCTTATTAAAGGAATGTGCAATCTTTGGGTATTTGCAGAGATTTCCACTTTATTTAGTACAGCTTGTATGATTTTATGTCCTTCTGGGCAAATGGAAAGCAACGTGCAGATTTTCACAGAGTTTTCAGCTTGCAGGACTGTGGTGAGAAGACAAAGGAAAATTCTGTTTTTCATGATATTTAACAGGCAGTCCAACATAGATTAAACATTCCTTCCCTCTCACATGCTGCTTTGTTCATATTTCAAGTTAAATTCCATTTTACTGGACTATATTACTGAATCCAGCAGGAGTAGCCAAGAATTTTCCTTTGGCTACGTTTAGTCCACAAGTCTCTAGAGGCACAGACATTTATAAAAGCAAATAATTTCCTTGGACTGCTGCATTTTGATACGCAGATTCTGACATTTGTGCAACCCCATTGCAAATAATCTGTTTTCCTTATGCACAGGTAATTAGTTTTCACCCTAACTGCTGGGGAATCCACACAAAATTTTATTGCAACTTCTCTCAAGGAGATCTGGGACTTTAGCAAAAGTCACCTTTCTCTCTCCTTGAGGTGGCATTACAATGCAAAAAGGAGAAACATGACTGACTGTAGGAGCCAGTACACCACTGAGAGCCCCTGTGGCAATATCTCAACACCTTCTCCATGGCCCAGCATAAAATTTAGGTTCACTGTTTCTCAGTGAACACATAAAGGTTGTCCTTCTCATTATCTGTCCCCTAGTAAGCTAAGATGGGATTTATGCTGCCTAATTTTATCTGTCTAAAATCAAATTTTGTAATCTAGGTTTATCTATTCTTGTCCAGACTCACTTTGAAGTCAATGGGTAACAAGAGCAGCTGAAAGCATAAATTCACTGCACCTCAGGACTGGTGCCAGGTAAGAGGGTAATTGGACCTCTCTTTGTAGTTTCTTTGTCATTAACTGTGGAGGGACCTGGACAACCAACTCACAGTTTTCCAATTTCTAGAGGATCAACGAGGGTGTCTTTGTAACTGCAAGAAAAATTTGCAGTTGACTTGGAAACAGCCCCAAATTTGCTCATTATGTGCAGAAAACCCAAAGTTTTTGTGTCCTTCCATGAAGTTTTACAATACCAGTAATACCAGAAATCTTGTGGGACACTCAAAATACCCATTTAAAGTAAGAACATGTATTTATATCACACCTTTGAAGTTTCTGCTCTCCTCCCTTCCTCAGGAGAATTTGGTCTAAAACTCTACATCTACAAATGCAAAGCAAGGTCACTTAACTTTACAGACCAGACTCCTGACTTACTCTGACTAAGTGGCACAGGGCAAAAATATTCCTTTTCTTCCTCTCCTGCAGTTCAGAGGAATCAATAAGGTCAGGCAGATGCACCAACATCGAGCACTTGAACGAGTGTTCTGCAAGACTGGGTATAAGCAAAGAAAGAAAAATCAAGGTGCAAGTCCCAGTGAGACAGCAAAAGCACAAGAGCATTAAATCAGGAAAAACAGTGCCTGAGTTTTGGTCTGCCCCAGGATGTTTGGGGTCACAGCAGAGCCCAGGAGAGCTGCTGCTCTGGATGGATAGCTCATAGCTCCTGTGTCACATCTGTCAGCAACACGGAGCTGTCTCAGAAATCCCAGACATTTTCTCCAGAGGCACTCATGCTAAAGCAGCTATGCTCTGTGTCCTCTGTGCCGTGGTTTAGAGTCCTTTGCAGGATTATGAAGCTGCTGTTCTGACATACCTGGCTGGCCAGAAGAGGTGGATCAGATGACTGAGTTTGGGGGATGAAAGGAAAGAGTGTTTCTCTAGAGAGATCTGAAAGAATAGGCTAGAAGTACTCTGGGAATAAAGTGGAAGAACAACATTTTTACCTTGCTGATGTATTTGATCCTCTTTTTCTGTTCTTTTCCAACTGAGATTTCTGCTGGATAAAACAAGTGTAAAATTCAGGAAAGAAAATTTGGGTCCCCATGTGAAGCTGAGCTCTCCCAGCTACAAATCCTTGAGAGGTTTTGACTCAGATGCTGCTTCAGAAGTAGCCAGGGATGCCATAAACCAGGACATGGCTCATATTTGTGAATCCAGAAACACCACTTCCAAATACTTTGTTGCCTGTGTGTGAACAAGCTCAAACCACCCCAAACCAGGTTTTTCTGGTCAAATAAAAGTGTATTACCTGCCAGAGCAAATGGGCCCTAGACAGAAAATGAGGTTTTCTGTACAGGCACGAATGCAACGTAGTGCTCTGCTCAGTCTGCTACAAATATCACTGATGAACCCATATCTTTTCTTTTTAATAATCTTCATTGCTCAATTTGTTAAATCTCAAAGATGTCTGCTCCTGCTAGTTAAGACCATGAAAGACACTGTATCAGATTAAAAAAAAAAAAAAAAGATCCATTTTCTCCACCATCCTGCTTCCAGCAGCTGCTAACAGTAGATATCTATAGAGAATATAAGGAAAGGTCATAGGAGCACTGCAAAAATAGAGTGACTCTTTCCCATAATACTCTACCAAACTCAGTTCATCCCAGTGAGAATTAATAAACATCAGGATTTTGGTAACAGTTCCAAACAGATGAGACATAGTTAATTGGACTACATTTTAACAAAAGTATGCTAAAATTTCCTAAGCAGAATGTCCTAATTTTCAGGTGTTAAATGTAGTTAATTTCAAATGTTGCATTAAGTTTGCTGTTTTGGTTTGTTGGTTTGGGTTTGTTTTGTTTTGTTCTTCTTGTATTTCACTTTTTCATTTCAATATCTCAACTGCACTGGTTGTTATTGAGTCAGAAACTGACAGTCCATTAGAGTCTGAGTAGTAATGATGGAACACTACAAACAGTTTATCTTTTTATTAGTGAAAATATCATTAAATACATCTACAAGAACTTACTTTAAAAATAATGTAGAGCTACTTAAAAATTAAAATAAAGCTTAAATTCAATCTAAATACATCAGCTGAAGGAGTTTTAAAATTAATTTTAAAGAAATTTTTTTCCAGAAGGGGAAAAAAGTTACACTGTTAGTGTTTGTCACAAAGAGGCAAAGCTTTTCTCTTCACATTAAAATGAAACAGCCACATTTAACAAACAATTCAAACTGAAAAATTCTTTGATTTTTCCAGAAAACAAATAGAATTTAAATGCTCTAAACTTACTTTGACCTGGAGGGGGCTGAAATTAAAGCTTTTTCTTCTTTCTTGTGTTAAGCAAATAGACAAAATCCTGAGTACTAGCAACAGTGAGAACACAGTAACAATTGGCCATATCTGATATCTGAATACATAAATTAATTCTGAATCATGTCAATTAAAGTAGAGAATAATTTAAAATCAGCTCATGAGAGAATCATATACATAAGAATTGCATAATATGTTGGTCAAATACTTTCCCTAGTAGGAAAAAAACCCTTTTTTTTCTCTAAGCAGCTTTTTAAAGACAATTTTGCAGGCAGATTCTAATGCAAACAAGTATTTTGTCTAATTGAGCTTGTTGTCTTCAAATGCCCTATACAAGAAAACAGATCACAAAAATTCATATTTTTTCTTGGTACTTCGGGTTGGCATTTATCACATCATTGAACCTGATGGTTCACTTAGAGGTGCTTTGCTGCTCTTATGGATGCTATTGCTTATGAATTTAGCATTTTTGGAAAAAAAAATCCTGTATCTCCCCAGAGTGTGACTCTGTGAGCTCATCTATAGCATTATTGTTATAGCAACCACTACAGGTAATTGGAACCAGACTGGTTTGGGCCTGTGAGTGATGCACATCTGTGGCTTGGGCCTGTGAGTGATGGTTCATCTTCTGTCTTGTTAAAGGCTCAGGGCTTATGAACTTGCTTGGTTTTCATCCAGCAGTAGAATTCCAGTGTTTCAAATCACAACATCCATAGGTTTGGTGGAGGGGGAGGGAGATGAGGGCATAAATACGGCCATAATAATATTGATGGATAAAAAGCATGTCAAAACCAGAGACACGGAGAAAAAATGGGTTTGGGGATATTGTGTACATAAATTATTAGTGTTCAGATGAGCATGATGAGATTGAAGAAGATGAACGTAGTAGAGTGTGTTTTTATGGGGACAGCAAAAAGAGAAATACATAGGCTAAAACTTCAATAGTGTTCTTACAACACAGTAAATTAATTTGTGGCAAGTAATATACTCATTTCAGAGGGCAGGTTTGCTTGTTTGCTACATTATGGTTTTGTAACTGTGTCTGCATTTAGATGCTCCTCAGCCATTGGAAACAGATCATTCTACCCTGCAATTACAAATATTGATTTACAATGACATGTGTCTCTTACAAAGTGTTCAGTAACATCTGCAAAAGCAGATGATGCAGAAGCATTAATCTCTCCATCTCTCCGATTAAAAAAAATGGTTTTGCCCTGTAATGGCATGAAGGAACATAACTGTGATGAGTATTTCAAAGAAAGGATTATGTTTCCAAATTTCTTATGCTGTGGCTGAAGGCATACAGATAAAGATTATGGAACACTACAAACACAACAGCATCTCATTTTGGTATGTTAAGCAAATAGAAATAATTGCGTGTAAACTGCATATCCTGATTTTTGGTTCAAAATGTACTCCAAAGTATAATTAAAGTAAAACTAGTGGAAGCTATAAATGAGACTGGTTTTGAAACACTACATAAACTGGATGAGGTTTGTTAGCAAATTTATCAGTGCTCATGGCCTGAATTCAAGTCTGCAGACAAAACTAAAGTCAGCTGTATTTTGCATTCCTTATTCTTTTGTTGTAAATGTCTCATATATTTCCCTCTATTTTTCCTATAAAGACCCTTCACCAAATGGCCTCAAAACAGCATCCAAAAATAAAATACCTGACTTCTATAATACTGAAAGATTATTAAACAACAATCTAAAACTAGCAAACCAGGAAAAGAAAATAATGTGAGTCGTCACCGCCTTCTAACTCATTATTCAATGTTTCTTCTTTTTTGACATAGGTGAAATGTCCCCCAATACTTTTCAGTATTTCTTACTTTTAAAAGCAACTGACAGGTTATGTTTAGTACATTTTCAAAAGCCATAACAGTTTTTTAATGATACAAAAATAAATAATAAAAGTCCAAAAAAGGGTGTAAAAGAAAAATCTGTTATGCAAAATAACCATATAATAAGCTGGGATTCTTCCTACACCATCTCATTATTTCGTTTTGTGACTTGGACATCAAGAAACAATATAAACCATTTAGACCTCACTGACCTTGTCAAAAAGGAAGGATATTAATTATATCCTGGAAACTCCTCTTCGCCATTTGGGATGCCCCAAGTACATGAGATAATACCCAAGGCCAGATAATATATAGGACTATGTGTGGAATGTAATTTTCTGATGGTAGAGCTCAGCAGGAACACTCAGAGTACAACATAAGGTCTTGGATGCCAACACAGAGGACTTGATTCAGCTCATCGCTCACAGGCATCTGTCCTTATCTGGATGGACTAAATCTCCATGACCTGTGCTTCTAATGGAGGCTTGGATATACAGGTAAACATTTAAATTCAGATTTATTGATTTGAAATTGACTCTTACTTTAGGTTTGGCCATACAAACACCATTTCAAGTTATTAACTTTTATACCTTAGCTCAAGTCTTCTAGGTGGGCGTCATGTTGGCTTAATACCACCCATAAAATATTCTTATGAGGTGTCATGAAAATAAATATTTTTAATCTTGTGAGCTTTAATGGTAATGGAGCCTTTACAGTTAAATATTTATCGACTGCAGTTTTAGAAAACACAAAGCAGCACTTTCTGCACAGCAAAGTCCTTGGTAACCAGAGACTGGGCAGCTCTGCTATTTAGAGTCAAAATCCTTCCAGCCCCAGTCTGAATAGTTCTGTGCCTTTACTGTCTTGAGCTAGATTTACATATCAAGTGGCAAAAATCTGCAATTTTCACAAGTTTATATGCCTCATTCTCTTTTTATGCTCTTCATCATATTATGCACTGCCTGAGCTTGCAGAGTGTGTATGATGGAAATCAGGGCTTCTCTTCTGTGCTTTCCCTGAACTCAGCATGGAACAAGGCCTGCAAAACCCTGTATTACCATTGCAGCTGAAACACCTGCAATCAAACTAATATTGTGGTAGACACATATAACTTTGGAAATCAAGCATGAAAACGTATTTAGCAGTAGTAGCTGCAGAGGGGTGAAAGATGCTGTGTTTTCAAGTATTGTATTTACATACAGGAAATTAAGAAGAAATCCTTTACTGTGAGAGTGGGGAGGCACTGGAACAATTGCCCTCAGAAGTTGTGGCTGCCCAATCCTTACAGGGTTCAAGCCCAGGCTGGATGAGGCTTTGAGCAACCTGGTCTAGTGGAAGGCGTCCCTGCCCGTGGAAGGGGGGTTGGAACTGGATGATTTTCCAGGTCCCTTCCAACCCAAACTATTCCATGATTCTATGGTGTGCACTAAGCTTGGTGCATCCCAAACTCTGATAGCACAAGATCAGCCACTGGCAGTGGTTCTACCAGAAGGGGCCACCCAGCTGGGCTGAAAAGTTGCTTGCAATTGCCCTTGTTTGAGACTGTCAGCTCCCTGCTTTTCTGTGGCTGCCGTGATCAAATCTGCCAAGACTTCCACTGCATTTGTAACCTCGGTAAATGGGACAGATGGATGCCAAAGTAATCGCTGTCTCTGTGGCAGCTTATCTAATTAAACATTTAGACAGAGAAAGGTATAATTGCAGAATAATCTATCTGCTTTTATTGTGTGCTTTCCCTCAAGACACTCCTGTCTTTCTGACAGAGAAAATAAACTTTGACAGATGTTTACTTTCAAAGTAAAAAAGATAGGGGAGTTCTATTAACACAGACCATATTCAATAGCGAAGTTATTCCTTCAGTGCACTCGATGCCAGCATTCTTTGTAGAACAAAGATTTTGGTACTGAGTAAAATTTGATTTACATGCCTGAGGGAATAATAAAAGAAACCTATTATGGAATGAAATGGGCTGTAATCACATTGAGAGGATAGAGATTGTTCCTTGGGTGAAGAGGGGGCAAGGCTACTGCCTGGTAAATGACCAATTGAAGAAGGAAAAACAGTGTTATTCAAAATACAACACACACCAAAGTTTGAGGAATGACATGTGTAATTGCTGCACAACACCTCCATCACTTGCAGCCAGAGCTGATGTACACTGAGTGTTCAACACGAGACCGCTGTCAGGGAGGCACAGCTGGACATGGAACACCAGGACAGAACAACAAAGCCTTCCTGCCCTTCTCACTGCATAATGCCTTAGCTAATGTCAACTCAGACCGTGCAGAGGTGCAGAGACCGTGCAGAATCCAAGTCTAGGATGGGGCCATTCTCTCCACAGCACACAGGGTTTGTGGAGCAGGGCTCGGCTTCTGCTCTCCTGGCCAGGAGCCAGCCTCAGCTGCTGCTGGGCTCAGCACAGGCCAGCCAGGGAATGACTTCAATTACTGGAGGAACAGCTGCTGCTCCAGAAGACATGGATGAAGCCAATCCCTTCTCCAAGAGCTACTTGAACTGAGGAAAGAGCTGGCCTGCAGGCCCACAGCACAGCTGTACAGTGTTATAAAGCACAGGACTCTCGTTAGGTCAGGAGCAGCTTCTCACCCGCACAGACCTGAGCAGAGACTCATCTCCACCACACCCTCCCTCTGTCTCCACTGGCACTATTGCCAGTAAGAACATTGTACTGAAAATGCAGGATGCTTCCTGCAATTTTAAGGGTGTGCAGCACCCTGTGTCTTGTAAGCTCACTGTCACACATGCTGTTCCCCTTAATGACATTTCTGCTTGGGTTTACAGGCAGAAGTGCTGAGCTCCCACAGGCTTTCTAACTCTCCTCGTTGCTACTCATGACAGGTCTGATGTCTGCCCTTCTATCAGCTCATTCTGCTGTGATTTTACAAGGAATTTTCTCCTATGTTTGTGCACTATGTACATTCAATTCTAATTATACAGAAATTATCACTCTCATTATACAATGATATATATCACATTTTGAGGCAAATGATGAATGTTACAGAGGGATATCAAAAAAGCTGGTATTGAAACTAGTTCAGTGGTAAACATCAGAGAAGAAAAAGCAATACAGAAGCAGATGCTTTGTGATTTGAAGGTTTGAATTGTCCTTGTTCCCAAAGTGCTACAGAAGCAATTGCAGTTGACAGCCACATTTCTTGTGATAGGCATAGTGTCATTCATTGCTTTATACTTGAACGACTTGGATACTACACAGTCTGTCAAGTCTAAATCTATTTAAGTCATGACAATTTATGTTATACTACAGTACATTACTTGTTTTGATCATAAGACTAAAACCATTCTTGCATGAAATTGACTGAAACTTTAAAATAAAAACCAAGCTCTTTTCAAGGCAACTCAAATTTTCCTGGGTCTGAGGTGGACCAACAAGCTAAAACTGCAGAGGAGCAATGCAGGAAACTAAACTTTGCTCCATCCACCTCCTGAAGCCCTCCGATAGGTGTGCTCGAGGCCCAGAGGCTTTAGCCAAATATCTCTGGGTAGAAAACACACTCTGGTGTGAGATCTGCTCCACAGACAGAGAGTTACCTGTTAAGTACAGGGTTTGGGTTATTGCTTTTTGTCAGAATACAATCATTGTATTGTTTGGCTGTTTGGCTTTCTATTTTTAAAGGTTGAAAATAACTGAGAGATGCATAGGGCAAACACCTGGGAAAGGTCTTGGACCCCGCCCCAGCTGTGGGAGAAAGAGACATAGTGGGAAGGAAATGGAGGAAAGGGGAAATCCTTACAAATCTTGGTTCTGTGGACAGAGGAGGTAGAAATTTTTTCAACCTTGGGTTCATTTATTCCTGCACTAAAACTCCTAAATATTTTCTTTATCTTCTTTTGCAAGATAATATTTGATATGCAACCCTTTAATGGAGCCTCCTCTTACCCAGTTATTTCCAGTCACATTTAAAGAAGTTTTAATGAGAATATTAAGAAAAAGCTCCCATTTTCTGTGTGAAGTCCTCATGTTGCATTTTTTTTATTTTCCTGACCAGTTATTTTTTCCTTAATTTCTTTTTTTTTTGAATAAAAATATTATCTCTTCACTAGTTTTTTTTATTTCTTCTTCTTTTTTTTCTTTTTTTTTTGTGTATAGAGTGAATAAAATGAAAACAGGAGAAAAAAATAGCTGAGGGCATGAAAAGTCATGAGGTTCTAGATCCCACATGTGGGAAATGAGCTTCTCACTTTCCACAGACCTAAATTAAATCACATTATATCACCAAATTACTTTATTCTCCAAATATAAACTTAAACACTATTTCTCACTTAATATTTTTCAAATAATCATAATCCTCAATCAATTTCTTTCCCAACAGCAAATATATTAATGCAAGAAAATTTTTTGCTGGATTTGAGAGAAAATTCCTGGATTTGTACCCTTTTACCCTTACTTTCTTTGGTCCCTTTCTCTTACACATTATTACAAGAAGAAATAATCCCTTTTCAAATCTGGTTATATGCTTAGTTTACAATAAAAGTTAAAAGAAAAAGATTGGAAATAGAAGGTTTTAATCAGGGTTTGCAATAAGAGGATGAATTTGGGAAATATATCCATGAAATTTCATTGTTCAAACAGAAACCCAGATACCTTGGCATGCCAGGGAGATCAGCAGCAAATCCTATTAGCAAGATAGTGGAAGGAGTGGGGCTGTGCTATGTGAGGGCTTTACACAGCTGCAATAAAATGGATGTGTGAGAAAAACAGCTGCAAAGTGATGAAATATGCAGCAGTGCTGTATTGAGAAGTGTTGTGAATACCCTTAAAAACAGCTAATTTAGATGGACGTGGCCAAAAAGGTCAGCATGAGGCCTCAAAAAAAATGAAGAAGAAAGAAAGAATGAAAGGAAAAAAAAGTAGGGAATACTGTTCTCAAATGCATATAATTATATCCAAAAATATTAAATGGGACATCTAAGAGAGAACAAAACTTGGCGATGCAACCCTTTGCAAAGAAACTTAGATAATTTAGAGAGGAGTGAGTTCAACATGACAATGCTGTTAAGGACAAAAATCGAAAGCCTGTATTCTTTTCTTCCATACAGGGATCTTATCACTTAAGAATATTGTTATCTGTCTATCTACGTATTTTCTGTTGAAAGAAGAAAACAATCCTTTTCTGTGCAAGCATGGACCATCTACTTTTCTATTTATTGGAAAATGTGCAGAAATTTACAGTGAGTTGGGAGTAGAATACTGACAGTGATTAGGATGGGGAAGAGTGGCTTATGAGTGTCAGATTTTCTTTTCTTTTCTTTTCTGGTGGAACTGACAAAGGTGTGGAACACCCCCCATGGGCCCTGTGAGGGGGTTCCCCTTGTGAGTTCTGTGCCAGGAATGAAAGACGGATGAGACTCTTGGTTTTTTGGTCTTTGGTCTATTGTTTATTTTTCTCTTATCAGCAGTCTAGTGCACCAGACTTAGCACACCAGAAGCAAGGCACAAAATGGTCACAAGACGCACAGATTTGAGTTTTTTTAAAGCTGTTTCACCCAATTAACTCTTAAAATGTACTTTGTTTCTACCTTTCTACCAATAACTCTTATTTGTTTATTCACACAACACCTACACTATGGCTTTCTCTAACCGATAATTTTGTACCACCAACACTGCAGAAAATGGAGTAGATGAAGAAACAAGAAGGAGATGAGACAACACCCAAAATCCTCCATCTTGCCTCCTATTTACTCTCATACTAAAATCCCAAAACTCCAAAATCTTCCACCCTGTGATAAACTACATTACTATCTACCACTACCACTATCTAATTCACACACTTGTAGTTTCTAACTCATCCCAAACTCTTGGTAGCTTTCTCCAGGGACGGAGGTTAAAAGCAGTGTTCTGCTGAGGATCAGGGCATCTCGAAACAGGCAAAGAAGCATTCTCTGTGCCCTGGACTCCAACATATGAGGATGCTCACACACTCCTAAGGCTGGCCTTACACAACCTTGGTTTCCTTTGATGGCAAAGCTGCTTATGACATTCACACCATCCTCGCAGTCTCCAGCTGCTCATTTTCTTTCCTCATGCAGCAGGTTCCTGCTCTGCCAGGGACTTTACTAGGCCACAGTGGGAACCAGATCACTGAAACTGTGAGTTTAGAGAAAAAATTACAGCCTCTTCTCTTTTAATAGCCCAAACGTGTTTTTACCAACTCTATTTTCTCCTCCAAGAGTCCAGGATTGGCCCCGCAAATGATTGCAGCAACACATCCAAAGGAGGAAATTTATGGGGCTGTATTTCATACTGATCAAGAGCAGAAGGAAATGAGACTCTTCTGAGAAAGATTTTGCTGCTCAGGGAAATCCAGATGGCTTTTTTAGGTGTAGCCACCTCTGAACTGATGGACTTGTACTTGACAGCAAAACCTGGAACAGACAAATTGGTTGGCCCAAAATCAAAAAGCAAGGAATGTGCTTGTCTACAGATACAGGTGTAGTATTTAAAACCAAAGTTGTCTCAGCATCATATAGGCAGAAGAATTTTCATTAAAATTATGACAAAAAATTGAGGTTTGAATATTATGCAGTACACTCTGAAATGTTTCTTTTGCTTTTTCTTAGATGAAAAAAGAATATGGAATATTTATAAGAAAAATCTCAAGAACAATCCTCTGTTGAAAAGGAATTGACTAGTTAAGGATCTTCTTTCTTAAGCTGGCCAGTGAAGTAGTATTTACAAACGAAATTTTTTATTGTATTACATTATTTCTTTTAGATTACAGATATTTTGTTTTAGATGTAACAGCTGCTTTAAAAGTACACCAGTGTTTTGAATGCCATCCTACTGAAAGCAAAGGCAAGATAAACTGTAAAATTATACTTTTTTCTGCAGTTATAAAAGATGAAGTTAAGGTGCTTTGGAAAAGCATGAATATGTTTTCCCACTCTTTAGCATTTTCTTTTTTCATTTGTTTATTTTTCAAAATTTGAGCCGGGCAAAATATTTCCTGAATCTGAAAGATGAAAAAACAAAACAATCTATGGAGGAGTTGATCTGAAAAAAAAGATGAAGAGATAGGGATGTAAGACCTTAAAATAACATCTGGGTGTTTAAAAAATACAATATCTGCTACTTGGAAGGTGGTTTAAAAATTGCTGGGAAGACTTAGTAGAGAATTAAGGTATGATCAATATCCATCTCATTAAATAAGATTCCAAGTGTACAGAAGAAGCTTGTTTAGAGTTTACTTTTAAGCAGTCTCCTACTGAATTTGTCTCAGAGCATTAGCTGCTCAAAAACTGTGGGATTTATAGGTTTTAGGGGCCACCAGGAGCAGTCTGGCCATTACTAGTGCTGCATGGCATGGGCAGCACTGGAGCTGGTGTGTGATGAATGCCCCCATCAGCGTGGAAGAGGAGGGAGTATGGGAATGAAGGGATAGAGTGGATTCTGCAGTCAGCACAGACAACGCTCAAGCATCACACTGGCACAGAGTGCTCTGCACTGCTGCACAAGCAGCCTGTGTTTTACGAGGCTGTTTACAGCAGCACCTTAGAGCTGTGCTATTTATGGCTCCCTCCTCCACAAAAAGCCCCACATGTGAGAACAGGATGGACAACTTCATGTGCACAGCTGAGTTAACATAATCAGCCTTTCTTTGATGTGAAAATAGAGAGGAGGATGGGGAAGGGAGGAACTCGGTGTGCCAGGTTGTTTTCACACCCATTAGCAACAGTTTCTCTTCTCCTCCTTATCTCCCATATAAAACCGTGTGAAAGTTTGGGAGAACCAGGGCACTGGGAACAGATATCTGGGCCATATATTAGTGGCTGTATTGCATACAAAGCCAGGTTGTTTCCTCTTAATATGTAACAGAGAATCATTTAACTGCTCACCTGGGATTGAGGCTCTTTGGCTCCCTCAGGTCTGTGAGGAAATCTTCATTCTAAATTTTGAGTTCTGGGCCTTCTGAGTCTAAAGATTAAGATGCAGCTGTTCTGACCTTTCTGCCTTTTACCACACCAATGTGCAAAATTGCCCTTTTGGCAAAAATGGCATGAAGATGGTGAAGGGTCTGGAGCATTGCCGTGGTCTGACGCGATGAATCAGGACTCTTGACAATAATATCAAAAGGCTAAATATAATTTATTAACAATGACTCCAAAGTTCAGAAGCTTGGGCTATATTGTGCCCATGTACAGAGCTCAGATGCTTTCTTCTTGCTGCCCTGTACAAGAATCTTAGAATGCTGTGACTCTGCCTGTGGCAGAATCCTTCTCTCCCTCTCCCCTGTCAGTGTGATACTACAAAGTGAGAACTGATAACCAGGACCAGCTTCCTCCCACAGACAGGCCAGAGGGACAATGTCCTTGAACAGAACACAGCTCAGAGATTGTTTATAGAAACTCTGTGCTGAGAATGTACTTCTCCCTGGGAAGAAAAGCCTTTGCAGGTTTTTCACCCAGGGACGCACAAAATGTCGGTGACACTGGAGGGGAAACCATACGAGGTTGAGGTTGTTTGGTCTGTTCAGCCTGGAAAAGGGGAGACTGAGGGGAGACTCATTGCACTTAAAACTTCCTCATGAGGGGAAGAAGAGGGGCAGACACTCATCTCTTCTCTCTGGTGAACTGTGACAGGAGCCAAGGAAAAGACTTGAAGCTTTCTCAGGGGAAGTGTAGGTTGGATATTAGGAAAAGGTTCTTCACCCAGAGGGTGGTTTGGCACTGGAACAGGCTCCCCAGGGAAGTGGTCACAGCACCAAGCCTGACAGAGCTCAAGAAGTATTTGAACAATGTTCTCAGGCACATGGCAAGATCCTTGGGGTGATCCTGTGCAGGGCCAGGAATTGAACCTAGATTGACCCTTGTGGGTCCCTTCAAATACAGAATATTGCATTATTTAAAGTGGGTGTTTCTACAGCTCTCACACTCTCTGGCTGCCCTTTCTCATCTCCAGACTCTCATCTCTCAGGTTCCTGAGCTGTTATGGGCACAGCCTGGCTTGGGTGGCAGCTTAAGTTGAAAACACTGTTGGTTTGGTCCCAGCCTGGAAAATAAGGCTGGACTAAGCAGCAAGATTTGGGTGAGAATGGATGGCTACAATACTTATGAATCACTAATTCTTTGTAAAAGGCAAAGAGTGTTACAATATTTTAAAGACAAATCCGTGTGCAAGGACTGTTCACTGTTGGGTAAAGCATTATTCCAGCTTCTCCCTTAAGAGTAACAGGAAGTATTAAGGACATTACACTGTGACTTTACCAGAAGATCTGCAAGTCAGAGTTGCCTTGAAGAGTAAAAAAAAAAAAAAAAAAGAAAGAAAAACAACCCACAGACATTGATGTTTGCTCACTATAATGCTGCGAGTCATCTTGTTTATGCAGCCATACTGAGTTTATGCATGTTTAGCTTCTGTTATGACTGCAGCAGAAATTTTACTGTTGTTTGGAGGCAGATAAAAGATGGAAAGACAGGAACATTGTTCCATTGTCATCAGCATCCTGCAATAATCTGGTCTGGTTTACTTTCCCTTGGAAAATAAATATAATTAAGGCATAGAAAGGACTGTAAAACATAACAAATGTAATTCTGTCTTTAAGTATGTCGCACTTAAGACTGGAATATTCTTCACTTACTTTAAGACATAGAAAAATTTGGGGTCTGGTTTATAAGTCACCCAGCTTCCCTCTGTCATGTGTGGAAAAAGAGGTGCTTCCACAATGTGTTCCACCACTATCCTTCAGCTGTCTCTAAACAGGACAAACCGTAGAGGAGATATTCTCTCTATTGCCTATCAAGCAAATGCTGCTGACTAGTTAAGTTGATTGAGATTTGGAAGATATGAACTGCTATGATCTGCTAAAAAAATAAAAGCATTTTCCTTTGGAGGATTTTCATCAACACTTCAAGCGTTTTCTTTACTCAAATAGAAAAAAATATCTTGTCATAAATTATTTGTTTCCTACTGAAAATAGAACGTTTTTGAGAAAAACAGCCACTTTCTGCAGATATTTTTATTCAGCCTCAAATCAAAGCACCCCTGGATGTAACACACAATGTGCACACAGAAATATTTGAAAGGATTAGAATCTAATCCTTTCATTAATTTGAGATACTTCTATAACCTGAAATTTAAAACTGATAAAACATCAAGTTTTTGCATGAATGGGAAGCTTGTTTAATTTCAGTTTCTGCAAATTTAGTTAAGTGTGTATCCTCTGCTGAGTGAAAAGCTGTCTGGTAAATTTAACTGTTTCTGACTGAATTACATATTTGTCTGCTGTCCAGGACCATGTGGAATTACCCTGACAAAGAAATATGGAGGAATTAGGAGATCTGATGGATTCATGCCTGCTGCTCACAGATGGAAATGGACTATTGGTCAAAACAGACCATTGATCTGATTTAAAATTGGACTGTCAGAGGAATCTAAACCTGTCCCAGCAGAAGACACAATAGAAGAGGAATATTTGTCCTTTTGGGCAACTGAGGGAGCACAGTTGATGCCTGGGAGAATAGGAGAACCAAGAGAGGTAATCCCAACACTGGTCATGGAGTACATTAAATTGCTATTTTCTGAGCCACTGTGGAAAGGCTCCCTAGGGAAATGTGGACATAAAAACCCAGTGACAAAAAACTAACACCAGTGAATAACTTTCCAGGACATGGGATGTCTGGGATCATCTCCACGTGGTTTGCTTCACCCAAGTGCCTGGCTGAAGGGTCTGTTTCTACACCAAGTGGTTCTACAGCTTCCTAAGGAAAGCAGCTCATATCCATGCATGGGTTCTCTTCTCCCTTTTCTTTCTGTGTGTTTTCAAGGAAAACATCTACAGACCTGGACGGCAGTGAGAGGGGAACTTTGTGCCATGAACAGGCTAACACTGAAACCCCACCACGTGCCACCTGCTCTCTGTCCCCTCACCTAGATCAATGAAGACACAAATTTACCATCTCCCGTGGAAAGTGTTGATTTACCATCTCCTGTGAAAAGTGTTGCTTCTGACTCGGTATCCCAAAATGCAGCTGCTCAGCAACTTTCAGACAAAATGCCTTCACAGCAGAAAAAACACATTTTGGGAACTGGACAGATTTAAACAAACCTTTTTTAAAATTTCTTTTCTCTAGTCCAGGGCAAGACTTGTTATCATATTAGAAATTAATCACAAAATAGAAATTACTCTTATGCTTACAATGTTGTTCTAGGAAATTCCTATCAGGCAGGAGAAATTCCTTTTCCTCTGCTGAATCCAGCAAACCAGACTTCACTGTGGTCTCCCCTGGTGTCAGCCAAATATCTTGTCTTTTGACAGATTCTGAAGGCATCCCCTTCCTTCAGAGAACTTTAAAGGTTGCAAGTCTGGATTAGAAAACATTTTCTTTCTCACTGCTGATGCAATATCCCATGGATGGGCAGGTGCAACTGTGTGTAAACTTCAGACCATGCAAGCTGTTGGGTAAATTCTTATTCCCCCACGGACACCTCTCTTGCTCATTTATGGCTGGTGTGGGCTGAACCAGCTGATTCACACAAAAATTTGTCCTTAACTTTCACTCAAATTTCCTCACAGAAATTATCTTTCTTACTCATGAGCTAACTCCCATTGAAATGCTACGCTGGTCTTTATTAAAAAATTTTTGAAGTAAAAAATCTGGGGAAAGATGGCATGACATCTTTGGCAGAGCCATGAATCACACTGCTCAAATGAATGGTTATCCAAAGCCATTAAAAGTGCCTCCACACTTGACACAAAGCACTGTTTAAGAGGAATCAGGCTGGGCTGGAATCTTCTCTCCATTTCACCAATCTCATAATGAGCTTTAGCAAGAGCTGCTCTTGATTTATGTTGGGTCAGAGTCAGACTTGTCTCTCTTTCCACAGTGTTCACATCATCTCATAAACAATTTCAACATCCAAAACTACAGCAGCGAAAGATCTAAGAACAATTAATGTAGTGTAATTCTAAAATGCAAGCCTATCCCTGTTACACTGACAGTTATTTTTAAAAGTACACTATTGAAATAATCAAAACCAATATTTTTTGTCCTATAGAAAGCAGTTTGAGAAAAACCCATCTGGTGCTTAAAATAGTTGTTTGGAAATTTTTTAAAATTCAGAAATCACTCATAAAACCTCAGGATCCAGTGAGATATAACAGCATCTGTCATAGACCTGCAGGCAAATGAACTTCAAATTGACAAAGATAGTGTTAGAGTAAAATCTCCTTGGGGCTTTATTATTCACAGAAAAAAAAAAAGTGATTTGAGACAACAACTAGGTACTTGAAATGCAATACTTTATCAGGTGTTTGATTTCTAAGTGGAAATTTGGTAAGCCTTTTTCTTTGAAGCAGAAAACATTTAAAGAAGGATTTAAATATATATTTGCAACAGTGGTGGAAATCACAATAAAATTAGAGTGAACAGTTGGCATGAGCAGGTAATTTACTTGACCAGATTCTTTATTCATCCTGTTGAATAACACTGTGTGACTGAGGATTTGGGCTCTTTCTAAATCCAGAGTCATTATTTTAGCCATAAACTAAACAACTTTCTAACAAGTACTGACACATAGAATGTTGCTTTTTATTGCTTCTGAAACAACTTAGATGTAGAAAGTCTTGATAGGAAGTGACCAAATAGACTAACAGCACAGTGGCTTTCCTTTGGCTTTATGCTGGGACTGGGGGACAATTTTGCTTATACTTTAAATTGTTGTGAGTTCATGAGCTGTAATGCTACTGCTACACTCACAGAAGTGATAATCTTAAGTGATGGGGGGAGCAAGGCCATTATCAAGGGTCAAAATGGGACTTTAGAGATGCTGGTAATAAGGCAACCACCGTGTAACATGAGGAATCCTACTTCTATCCTGTTTCACAGCAGTAAAGGCAACTGTGCTTCCTTGAGACATACTGATATATGTATGCATGTCTATTTTGAACACTCTGCTCCATAAAGAAAATATAAATCATGGAAACAGATCTTTTCTTAGTGGATAGAGAGTGCTATATACATAGAGGTAAGTTCAGGCCCAGAAGTTGACAGTACTTATTTGAAATACTTCTGTTTTTGAAATCTTTGCCACTGACTGGCACAAAAGTAAGAGAAATACAGGAAATAGGCAAAACCATCTCAATGAAAGCAAAACTGGAAGTTCAGTTGTGAGCTGTGCAGGTATATGGAGTATCTGGGTCTAAAGACCAACCCTGGAACATGAAATCTGTGGGGCTGATGCAATAAAGGTTTAGGATAGTCCAGAAGATTTCAGGAATCCAGCAGGCAGGGACCATTAGCTATGCTTCTTCTTCTTCTTAAGCAGACAGTTATATTGCTTTTTTTTTTAGCAAAATTAACAAGTTACAGTGCTACCTCTTTTTAAATATGCTGAGTGCCCATAGGGAGGGATTATAACCAGATTTGGTTAATTGAAGTTTAATTTATCTACATTTCTGGATACAAATAGCCTTATGATGAAGATACCCTGAAGCACAGTATATAATGTTGATTTCCTATTCATCATTTGAATAAAAATGAGAGACAGAATTAAGTATAATTTTATACTTTTGCCCTGAAGTTTGGGCAAGGGTGCCATGCTGTGAGATGTTCTTTGCACAAGAGCCCTGCCTCTACAGTCAGTCTGATAGATAAAGCTGTACTCATAAAAAAATAAATAAAATAAAGATACTCTTAAACTTGGATTATGATGAAAATTCTGGGATATTTTTTTGTTCTTTTCAAGGTAATTTTCAAAAACTAGGAAGAACTGGGATTCTCTGAAAAGATAATGATGCCCTAATCAGAAATCAGAAGATGCTTGATATGTAAAAATGTCCATATCTTCACCATTTTCTGTATGGTGAAGAGAACTGAAAATAGTAACTGGAGTTGAGAGAGGGTTGGAAAACTTAATGCTCAGGTTTGGAAGTTAACAGGAGTTTAGGACCTTAGGTGGTGAAATTTAGTCAGATCCTGTTTTCTGAGCTCAGCTGCTGGCTTTTCAGCTTCTGCACTACTCATTGAATTCTTCTGGGCTTCTTGTGCAACTGAGATGGTGAATTAATCAAGTTTCCTGGTTAGCCACACATGAATTTCTCAATCACCCTCATGATAGGAAGCAGCTCCTCAGCTGTAGGTGCCCAAGGGTTTAGGAAATTCCGGGGAGATGTGCTAATTTGCAAGTGTTGTCTTCATTATCACCAACACCCATCATCACCATTGTTTTCCTGCCTTCTACCAAAGTTTCCTTCAGTACATTGAGCAATGGCTCTGCAGTCCCTCTGTCCTTCGTGTGGTTTCTCAGAAATGTGAAGTGTGGATGGAGGCAGCTGTATCAGCCAAGGGAATCCTCTCCTCCACACCTTAGGGGAGATCCAGCCCCCTCAAGAAGTGTCCAAAATCAGGACAAGACTGCAACTCCCTTTGGGTAAGAGACTTGAGGTGTGCACAACCATGTGGGTTTTCATTCTCTCTTCACCTGCGAATTGTGGGGGCTACAAATCTGTCTGGATGATATCTGGAAGTCACTTAGTCCCCATGCCTTATCTGCTCAAGTTGAACTACATTTGAGCAATATTTCTTTTCTGTCTTTGTTTTTTTTTTCCTCTTCTTGACAATTTTCTTTTGGTTCTGCAGCCCTTGGCTTTTCATGCTTTTATGCTGAACTCTGAAATTAGGAGAATTAGAAAGCTTTGGACATTGGGCTTTGAAAAATGACACAACATAACACTAATCACTGCAATAAATGAAATGGTGGTTTTCCTACTCAGTGAGGAGAATGGTGGCTGTGTGTGCTACATCACCAATGAGGTCAATGTCTTAGGAAATATTAGAGATGATTCACCATTCTCCCAAGAAAACACATCTTGTCAGAAAGCAGTATTATTCCAAAGACAGTTTTTCCATGACTCTCATTTGGGCTTTTTATAAAATCTATGCAAGAAAGCTTTGAGTTTTCAGAAGTTTTGAGTCCACAGTTAAAGATTTCTTGTGAATGTATATAAAAACTCCCTCTCAAGTCAGCTTCCAAAGGGACAAAGCTGAATGCAAGAGCAAGGAGACATGAGAACACTCAGTGAACAGCCAAAACAGTCATCCCAGCCAAACCCAACATGTCCTGTACTCTTCCCAGCACCAGGCAGATTTCTCCTGGGACTCAGAGGATAGCTGCAGAACTAAATATTCTAGGAAAAAAAAACCAGTCTCATTAACAGTGAGTCAAATGTGTGTGGGGGTTTAAGTCAATGGAGTAATATAGGGGTAAGTCTGGCCTGGTACCAAGTGAGATGGCTTCATCCTTTAAAAATCCTCAGCAGTCATAAATTCAGCTACACTTTCTGAATTCTTGTTATACCACAGTCCAGTGTCTCCTCATTGATGCAACCTTCGTCTTTGCAAAATAGGCCTGAGAACATGCTAGAGGTTCTGCAGCAATGTTTAGGGGTTTTTTGCCACCTGCAAACAGTCTTCACCAAAATGACCAAACCATTTACTCTCTGCAGTAACAATATAAACCCTACCTTCATCTAACATCCAGCTATGGGATTGAACCTTCACCTCTTGGAAATCAGAACTGATGGACTTGCCCTCAAATATTAGTTCATCATGGAAAAGCAGCAGGTCTTGAAAAATTGTTTGGATTCACACCTCCAAGCAATGCTAAAATATTTTTTCTGCGATCAGACTTGGTTATCCTCCCTCAAATCAGTGTTGACATCTCTTATTTGGGTGTGTTGCATTTTTTCTTCCCTAAAACTAATCTGAGTAAGACATCTCTGTGTTGTAGCTTCTGCTTGCTGATGCTTCAAGTCATTATGAGATCACAGCATCCTGTTTCCCCTCTTCCTTTGTGATGTGGAATCACCCCATAAACCATGAGAGAAACAGCTACAATAAATAGCAGAAATCAGCCTATATCTGCTGATTGTTTGCTCTGGTGAATGGCAAATGGTTCTCCCAGCTCTTCCAGTGAAAGTCAAGTCTGTAAGCAGATCCTGAGAATGAGTGTGGAGATCTGGTAACCACCTACACATCCCTTCAGGGCAGTTGTTATTCTCCTGTGATTACACCTCTAGAAGAGCTAAGGCTGGAAAGAAAGGCAGAACCAACCAGCTGATTTGTGTTTAAAAATGTGCTATAAGAGATATGAAAGTACTTGGTGAAGCCCAAATCCAGGTCTTTGTTGTAGCAAAGCAATCACACACTTTGTTCATGGGAAGCACTGGGCTGACAGCCCTGGACAAGATTCCCTTCTTTATTCACAGGCAGGCAACATTTTTGGAAATATGACTGTCTAGAATATCTCAGGAAAAAGGAGAGAACACAGTCTCCAAATCCATTCAATCAACTCCCTCTTGCCCACAGTGGTCCCAGCCCTGGAGCAGCCTTGTTCTCCTACCTGGTTTAGCTCCCCAGTTAACCCTGTATCCCATAAACTGCATGATAATTTCACTCTCTTACTGCTCATATCATTGAGAACAACATAAAAATACAAGCCCCCTGGAGCCTTTTGCTGCTTCACATCTGCAATGAAACAATTTCAATAAAAAAGTTTCTTCTGAATGATTCTTCTCCCAGGGAATGAACTCAATTACATCACAAAAAACCCAAACTACTTATCCTTTTATAATTTGGTCTTCTTTGTCAGGTCATTGCAGTCTTACTGGAACTTTTATGCAGTGTAAAAAAAAGTGAAAATACAATGTTATGCAGTGTAAAGAAAAAAGTAAAAACACAATATTTGCAAGCTGAGTAACTTTCATGCTTATAATGTTTGGTTGTTTGTTTCATTAACTGTTGAGATATTCTAGAAATTTTCAGCTAACTATCTCACAGGAACAATCCAAGTGCCTAGAAGGGTAATAATGTAATATTCATTACACAAGTCTTATTTATTATATTTATTATATGACCCTAGAAGGCTCATAAAATAATATTTATTACAGAAGTGTGCATTGAGGAAAGACTCTAAAAAGCAGTTTTTATAGAATCCAACTTGCTTTAACTTTCTTTACTATTTTTTTGTTATATCTTTTGAAAAATGCATGCAAACATTTTAACGTTTTGTGGTTTATACACAATCTGTAATAGAAACTGTTAATATCAAGGATGCAAATAGACTGCAGAAGTCATCTCATAAATTCTGACAAACCAAATCCTTGTTGCTTGGTTTTATCAGAGAATAAGACAAATTTCATTGGACAAACAGGAGAATCATAGATATGGTATCATAGATATGATCTTATTTTTTATTTTGGAAATCTGCTACCAAACAAAAATTAAAATATTTGTGGCCACTTCAGTCAGAATGCTAGAGAGAGGCTTCTAGGTAATGACTATTACCACAAGATGTAAAAACAAGTCACAAAACTGCTCCTTTCCCCTCCTCTCTCATTACCTGCCAGGGGCAGTTGCATCAGAACAAATGAGTTAGAGTGCTGGAAGCAGCTAAATGGAAGCTGAGATCCCAATGCAAGGCCATTTCTTGAAGCAGTATAAACACTTAAGAGACTTGTTAAAATAATTCCTTTTAGAGAGTTTAAATCATTTTATCCAGAGAGTTATGAGGAAGGTATTCTTTCAGATTGGTTAATTCCCTCCTGTTATGTGTCTTTATAGAGGTGGGAAATTTAGTAATCTTTAAGAACTTGAGCCTCCTTTTCTGAGCTGTGTCCTTGAAAGTGCTTTATTTTCTGTTATTAAACTGAATATTCAATAATTTATGTAAATATAGTACAGTCATAAAATGCTATAACGAGTTACTCATGTAACTGCTTTGGGAGTAAACATGAATATTAATTTGGAAACTTTTCTTGGTTACAGACACAACTTCAGAAAAGAAAGCCTCTGACAAAATTCAGATCATCTGCCAGATCTACTTACATAAAATTGTGTAGAATCAAGCTGAAAAGTAGTTACAGGAAAAACAAAACGTTATTTGACCTATTTGAAAGAGTTTCACCTTATATAAGACCCTGAGAATACTGAAAAAATATCTCAGAGAAGTGGATTAGATAAAAAACATGCCGATAAATTCCTGTCACAAAGGCAAAAACCAGATTCCAGCTGTAACATGACTGTGTTATTAACTTACATAAAGCAGTTAATAAGATGATCTGGGAAAGAGTTCTACAAACAGGCCACAAATGTGGCAAAACCCTACAAGTTGTTTTCCTCTTCCAAAAATAGTGCAGAAAAAGATATATAAAAGCCCCTAAGTGGAAAAAACCCTTTCCTTCCTCAGGAATTTTATCTCATCATCACATCCTCTGATCTCTGCTCAGCCCAACTCCAAGTATATGATTCATGAGAAAATAACAACACATCAAAATCTGGGGGAAATAAACTTCACATTTAGGACATGGCACTTTTACAGCATTGCTAGAAAGGCAACCTAAGACTGGATGAGAATTTTATTTATATTTTTCCTGTAACCAGGTAAAATACAATTTGATTGAAGATAGTGGTGTCTCTGGTTGAAAACCACATCCTGTTTGTTTAGCTGGTGTTTTCCCGTACAGAGAAATCATGTAATTCTGGCAATCAGAGATAAGTAATATTCAATACAGGTTTTAAATCTGTGGTAGTCTTAGGATGCCTTATTTTGGATACACGTGAATTTAATATTCCAGTAATTAACTTGACTATCATAGTAATTAGTTACTTCTGCCATTTATTAATATTTAAATTATCCATGGTAAGCACAGGAATATGCTTTTTACAATACATATTGGCATAAAATATGGACTAATTTTTAATAGGGCAGCTTCTTTTGGAAGTTCTCCCCACGAGGACAGGCAAAAAAATTAGAAGCTAAAGTTCACAATGTCTATTGTTCATTCTCTGTTTTTTCTATTTTCCCCACGGGCATCTTTGAAGACAACAGAGTTAAGACTAATAATCTGGGACAATATTTGGCTGTCTTTAACTACAATTTCCTTATATACCTGGCAGAGAAACCTATGTGACTGAAATAGATTCAATGAGCCTGCAAAGGTTTTCCAGTATCATTCAGAAGAGAGAATTATACGTGACTTTTCCTGTGCATTAGGGATCTCCAGCCCTGTGGGCATTTTTCTCAGTAAATGCCGTGGGATTAGGTTGCCTGTCCAATATGGAGTTTTGCTGGAAAAAGAAGATTTCCTGGTTTAAGCAGTGTATAGAAAATGATCAGGTTTTGTTTATTGTATTGCTTCAATTTGAACACAGAAGTAAAGCTAATTTTTATTTCCCAAATATTTCTTGTTACCTCTTTGACACAATGGGCTAAGGGGCAAGAGAAGTTAAATCATCTCAGCTAAGTGAAGGTGACATTAACCAGTTTTACTGTGAATGGCTTGTCAGACATTATTAAGCTTTGCCTGGGTCCATCAGGGCTCCAAGTCTGTTAATAAACATTTCCACCAAAAGAAGGAAGCAAAAATTATTGCAAAATTATTTTCCTATTCCATAGAACATAAAGGCAAAGGTTTGTTCCTTGTCTCTATTAAGTTTGTATGTTGGAAAACAAACACTGTCTTTAGCAAGTGTTTGTTTTCCAACATGGAAATATGGCCCTTCCAATTATTTTTCATATTTTTTCAAGAAATTTGAGCAGTAAATAAAACAAAATAGTTGGAAGACTAAATTAATGTTGACTTCAGAATGTCAAAATCTCAGATCACCTATTAAAACCATTCATGACAACACACTTTGCTTTTTATGCTCCCTGAGCACATCACTTCCTGAAATACCTGTCATTCCCAAGATGGAGTTACCTGGAACACTCATCATAATGTGTTTGAACAGTTAAACAACCTATAGCACTATAGCTTTAATGCATAACAAATGAATCACTATGGATACAGGATCTCTTGATGATCCCAAGTATTTGCCTTTGTACTGCAATTTGATATCTGTGATGTTTGCCTATCAAGCAGAAAAAACAAGCCTCATAAAATTTGACTATTTTATTAGAGCAGTCAAATTAAAAAGTTAAGGGGATGATGAAATATAAGACAAATTGAAAGAGTAAAATTTGCCATCTGCCTACCTCTCACAGGTGATATATTCACAAAACTCTTGGCCAGCTGAGAAGGGTCTGACCAGTCAAACCCTGCAGCCTGTACCCAGGCCTGCCTTTTGGAGCAGGATTCAGCCACAGCTGCTCTGCAGACACATCTGTCTCCCACAGTAGGTGCCAAAGAAAATGGGAATGTGTCCTGCAAACTTCCAGCTGTCATTCGTGCTGTGTGCTGACTCGAGTGCCAAGAGCCATCTGTCACACAAGTGCATCGTGGAGTCGATTTCAATAAGAAAATGTGGTTAAAAGGCAATTGGTTCTTCACCCTGACTTTGCATTTTCTTATCTAGAGCTTCCTCCAATGTGAGGGAGTGGTCTGTCTGAATGTTAACTGGAGGCATTGATATCTTGGCCCAAGGTATCATGAAAATCAGGCTGGAAAGCCTCATCTCTCATTACAGCTAGCAAGGCAAGGGGGGAGGTAGTCCCCTCATCTTACCTCCTACAGCCCTATTGCCAGCATGGATTGATGCCATACACAGACCTCTGGTCAGATAACAAGGTGACACTCATCCACCTGGACAGCCTCTTTCCCATGCAAATCACCATTGCATCTTTTACTGCTCAGGAAATTACTCCCTCAGGAGCTAATCCAACACCCACTAAAATTCATGGACTCTCTCCAAGGAACTGCAGCAGATTTAGGTGAGAGATTTAAAGGATCATTCAATCAACTGTGTATCCAGGGCCAGAAAACAAATGGTGCTTACAGCATGAAGTACCTACAGAACTTATTGAAATTTTTACTGAAATTTTATCGATTCACACTCCTTTAGGAAGGGAGATGCTGGCTGTAGGAAAGAAACTACACAGGTTGTAGTTTAGCTGTTTTGCAAATTCCAAAACCACATGGAGGTCATGGAGTTCAGATTAAAGACTAGATTTTCTTCACATCCAAGATCAAGTGAACGTCATAAAGAGCAGCTTCAAATTCACAAATTCTCCTACTATTCTTCGGATGAACCTGGAATCATAGCAGCCAGTTTTATCTTACTGGCAAAGTTTTGGTTCAGTTAGAAATATGCAGTATGACAGGACTGTTGTTGTCCCTGTGTGTAACAGATTTAATCTGACAGAGAAGTCAATACTAAGTGTGTAATGACTCCCATCACAAGCAGTTTTGTGCTTCTGTTTTTTTTATCCTCAATCCCTTCCAGCCCATCTTCCACTGAAGCACCTAAAAACCCTCAGATTTTATAACTCCACACATACTTGGACATGGCAGCTCCTTGTGCTGATTAACACCACCCAGCACAGCTCCTCAACAGAAGATGTAAAAGTAATAATTGTTTTACGCTTCTGTTCATGGCATGAAGAAAGCCTCCTGCATTTTGCAATTGTCCTCCATTTCCTCTCTTGGTTCTGCTGCAGGAAGTCAAGCTGAACTTAAACTTGAGTCCTACTTACTTGTCTCAGTTTGATTGCCAGTATTTTCTTGGACTTCCACATTTTTTCAACATTTCTCGCCACAGTAATCATCTGTGAAATTATGAAGTAAGGAGAACTTACCCATGATCTAAAAAGAGGATCTCATGAAATGCAGCCCCTTCTATTGAGGTACACTGGGTGTACTGACCCATTGGCCTGGGTGAGTACCACGGCCACAAAACTGAGCTCCACTGCTTGTGCTGTTCTCCTCCTGCACCTGTAGTTCCATGGCAGGTACATAAATGAATCTTTGACTGCAGAAAGAAATATCTTCCCTTCCACAGCCAGGGATTATGTTCAGGTTTTTCTCAGAGTTAACATTTTTCCCATATAAAATGTCTTTTTTTGGGCTCCCTGGGAGAAACAAGGGCTGATAAAATAAGTAAAACACAATGAAGTGGATAATATGTCCACTTCACGCAAAAAGATATAAAAGAGGGAGTGCAATGAATGCAATTTCTTAAATAGTTAATTGAAGCCTATTGAATAAATCAGCTACTTGTCTGTGACAAGTTTTAATGTGGTACATTCCCATGGTGGTATCTTTATGTTCCTGTGGCAGGGGGAGATGCTTTTCAGACTGTTTAGTATTTTATAGAAGCTCTACACATCTTCATTCTGGTTACTGGAACCTGCTCCACACCCTCTCTGCTTAATCTCTTCCAAATCAACCAAACCTTCATGGAGGTGACACTTCCCTTTTGCTTTGCTCTGTAGAGCATCCCTTTTGCCATGTTACCTTTTTTGCCATCTGCTTTTTGAGTGTCATCCTCAGCATGTCATCAGAAGTCCAGAAAAAATATTGATGTGTAAATGGGGATTATATCAGTCTACTGCTCTGTTTCTTCAAGCCTGGTTTTTGTGGGGCTTGTACTGGCACTTTCATTTTTTAAGCTTTGTGTTTAACTGCAAAAAAAGGATTATCTACAAAATATTCTTCACTTTTTTTTTTTATTTATCTGAATAGTTTTGTCCCTCTTATACTTTCCGAGTTTCCCACTACAAGACAAAAAAGAAGAGAAGTGTGACGCCCTTCATAAAAGTCAGTAGGAGATATGCAGAGCCTGTCCATTAGAGACATCCCCTGGAGAAATTAAACTGTCAGGAGCAGTTTGCAGCCAGCTCAGTTTGTGGAGAGTGATGGCTCCCTGGGTGATGTGTGGGGATCATGGCTGGGCTCTGCAGAGGGCTCCTGCTCCTGCCTTGGCCGGGCTCAGACTCCCCTGCTCTCACGTCTGCCCTTCATGTGTCCCACAGGAAGGAGCAGGGAGGCTCTGCAAGTCCATGTCAGAAGAGAGAGAGAGAGACTGATTCTAAAAGTTAAGCTTGCTGCAGCATAAATATCTCCAACAAACTAACAGCACATGAAGCACTACTTACCTGGGGTTCCTGTAGTGCTGTGAGTACTGTAAATGCCTCTTTTGGAAGGCTTTGAAGAGGTAGATCTGTCTGGTTTAGATGAGGCATTCAGGGAACTTCAGTTGGCTTCATGATGCTGAAATGTCATCTTTTAAACAGTCCTTGGGCTTCCCAGCACCTCAGAAGAATCACATGAAAGATTTGTGGGATTTAACAGCAAACCTACTTTATATAAATCATGTATGATGAGAACACCAATCAACACAGGCACTAGAGGACTTAAATAACTTTGAGAAAAACAATTATTTGTTTTAGGTATGTTTTCCCAACAATCCAGTGGCCAGAAGCTGATTTATATTTCTCCGTAATCTTCTCTGGAGAAAGCACTTTCTTATTCTCTTTAAAGTTATTCCAGGTTCTTAACTTATCTTTAAAGCACTCTAAAGGGAATGACACCTTCAGCTGCTAAATGACTACTGTGTACAAGGGACAAATTTTGCCTAGAGCATCCTGCTACAAGTAGGACATGTGGGCATGGAAACATCCATGAAGCCTCACACAGCACTGAGCTATTCTTACTGAATATGAATTTAGGGTCTTGGGTGGCCATAGAGGTGGCCAGGAAAGTTTAATCAGCATCACAACATCATCCTGGTCTGGCAAAGTGCTGAGACACATGGTGGACTACTCTTCACTTGAGATGTGCATGCACTGCTCTGTGCCTCAGTCTTTGGTGCCTGTATCTGTGCATCACTCTTTATCTCTTCTAAAACATCTCTTTTGCTGCAGTTCAGCCTTGTGTTTGTCCATAACATGATCTGGTCAAATAATGGAATCAACCACATATCAAAAACTTTGTAAGCAGCTCTTCCATGTGAGTGATGGCTAATTTCTTTCTGAGTCCCAGTTAACACTCCTGCATAAAAAAAGATGTACATCTGAAAGAGTCAGGGATTTTCTCACTATATTCTGAGAGAAAACTGCCATTGGAGGGCCAAAAATAATTTGAAACAGGAAGAAGCTGTTGCTAATAATAGAGAATTCAAATGCCTGGCCTGCCATATGCTAAAGTAGAAATAAGCAATTGTGTTGCAAAGCCAAGACTCCTTTGTCTTCTACTCATTTAAAGGAAGTAATTGTCTGAGAGTCATGCTGTTATTCTTGGCAGATGGCTGCAGCTCAGCTCACACTGAACTTCAAGAAACAGAAGCACAGGGATATGGAGCACCTAACAGGAAACCTGCTTTTTGCTCCTTACATTGCCCCACAGACAGACACATCCAGGGGAGTTACCTCCTTGTATTCATCCTTTGAACAACCCACAGTCTCAGCATTGTTCCATGACCTTCTAACCACATACACACAAGAAAGGATTGCTTGATGCTTTACAGATGCATTTCCTGGTCAAAACATTAGTTTGATTCAGAAAGAAAAGTATAGAAAACCAATGTGGTTTCCCTTGTCTGCACTTTTTTAAAAAGGGTAAGAGGTTTCTCTCCCTTTAAATTCTGTGTAGGCTGTTAGCCATTTTTAATTGGAAGTAAAATATGATAAAAAATCAGTCTGATCATAACATCAACATGATCACACTGTAAAGGCATTTCTTGAGTCCCTGGCCCATATCATCTTACTTTAACAGTCAGAATTCTGTGCGTGGCATGAGGATGTGCTCTTCAGTCTATTTCATCCTACCTCCTACTAGATACAGGGTAAGAAATAATCCTTTCCTTAGCTCTCATTAGTTAGCCTGAAAGCCATTTGTTAACCACTGATCATTTCAAACCCAGATTTCATCTGTTACGTGAGATGTTGCAACCCATACTGGGTGCACACTAATAATTCAAATAAGAAATTCATGAAGGTTGGAATAATTCCTAGCATAGCATATATCTTTTCCTGGAAAATGGAACTACCTAGTGATGGATGTAGTTTCCTGTAAAATACAAATAACAGGAGTTTTAAATGCTCACTATTTCATTGGAAAGCTGTTTACAGCAGACCTGTAACTTCAAATTCTGACTGCTAAGCTTCAAGTTGTGATTTGTGTAGAACACAGTCGCAGTCTGGAAAGGTTTCAATTGCTTGACTAAGTTATTCATAACTTTTAGTTTAGACAACTGGAATCATTGCACTTTTCTATCAATGTTAATTGGTTTCTAGATTACACTATTTTGCTGTGTTTAGCAAAGAGAGAACTGGTATCCTGCTTCTCTGCATGCTGTTCAGTAGGCACTGGATCATTAATGTGAAATACTGCACAACTGGTTTGCAATTCATCTTAAAGATGAACTGCAGTTCCTTAATGGTCTTGAACTTTTAGTTTAAGAAAATAAATAATATAAATTCTTCCATGTAAGGCAGAGGGGAGGAACCAAAAGTGCCAATTCCTGGCAGTGGGGTTATAAAAAACCCTGCTGGAAAATGCCTTTCTTCTTATTAGACATTACTTATTTCTTGACATCATTTCTTGGAGTGGATTTATTGTTACCAGCCAAATATTTTGCACAACACAGAGGGTGCCAAGGAATTATCTGAACATATACTTCTGTATCACTGAAAGTGACCAGTGTAACTTAGAAATGCCACCCAAAATTCTCAAGCTAAAGTGACATCACAATATCACATTTACTTTAATTTTTCTTTTTTTTTTCCTTGAATATGAAACCCACACTTCTTTATAGTCAGGTTCTTGTTTGCTGTATATTAGTATCATATTTAAGAGCAGTAGGCAATAAATTGTTTGAGAGTTTAATTATTTTCCCTCTATTAGAAAATTTTGGGCCAGTGCACTGGAAAATCCTGACTCATGACCAACACTTCATAGGGGAGTGTCAGTTAAACTTCTGCACAGAACTTAAAAAATACCAGGAATCTGCTGTCTGTACAGAGCCTTTCTATATAATGCTTCCAATTTTTGCTGTCAGATTGCATTACCATTGATGATGTCAAAATATCTCACATATGTTTCAGTAGAAGAGAAAATTAATTTGAAAATATTTTTTTTTTATTTGTTGCAAGTCTGAAGAAAAGCAATTCAGGCCAGGTTCAGTGTGAAGGCACACCAGCATATTCCTGGCAGAGTCTGACAACCTGTGACTGGACTGTCAGCAAGAGTTGCAGGTTCTCCCAGGAGACAGGTTGGTAATGTATCCCCTAATATGAGAACAGGGTCAGTCAATTAAATGAAAAGAATGGAAAGTTTAAAAGCTGTGAAAATCTCTCTTTTTGTATAGGTTAACACAGCCTGTCAAATCCATTGCACAGAGAGTCAGCAGGTCAAATATTATGGCTGGATATTTAAAGAGTTTGGAATGTATCCTGCCAATTTCAATGCAGTGCAATGATAATTAGGCACTGTCCTCATGGTCTTCAGGTTCCAAGGAAAAGTTCTTCCTTTGAACTTCACAATGTACTTGGTGAGTTACAATAGAGCTACAAGGACCAAGAGAGAAGAAAAAATTCTCAAAGGTCAAATATCCAGAATGAAGTGCAGCAATATTCCTACTCCTACTGACTTCCCGTGGGAGCTGGGAACAAAACCCTCAGCAACGACCCCGAAATTCTCCTGTGTTGTGTTTTGACTATGACTAAAATGCATGAAATTGAAACTCCTGTGGGAAGTGTTCTGCTCTGTGGGAAATATTATCAAATGAAGGAAAAACAAAATTTAAGAAGCTTGGTGAGAGGAGTGCAGGCTCTGGGCCAGAGGCTGCAGAGAGTACAGCCCAAGCAGGGTGGTGGAGACCCTTTGGAGGGCGAGGATGGAACTGAAGGGCAGAGTCCCTTTTAACCTGAAGCATATTTGAGTTGGATCTGGAAGTCAGTGGTTGAAGAGCACACTTCTGCCCCACAGCATTATTCCTGTGCCCTATAACATACCTAGGATCCTAGGATGCAATTCCAGATGGGGTTTGATGTGCACGACTAGACAGGTGTTATGTTGCTGGGCACATTCCCATAAAACTTTTATTGTTCCACTTTTTTTGGTTTCACCTAGAACATTACTCTGCTGGAAAGTCTTTGCTCCTCCTTAGTGTAAAGGAAACAAATATTTAACAGGGTGAAACACAATGTAGAGGCTGCTTTGTGCTACAAGCTGTATAACAGAAATCAGAGTACAAGTGGGAAATAAACATTTGAGAGGAAGGAAATTACATAGAAGAGGGTGGAGAGGCACCATCAAACACATTACCAGTTCAAGAAAGGAAGTGTCTACTTGGTACAAAAACTGAATACCAAAGAGAGAAGAGTGAAAGTGACGATACTGAGTGAAGTCATAGAGTAACCCCAGGTGTGGCTGGGGTTTTATAATAGTTTTTGTTATGGATGGATATTTACTGTGGATGAGAAGCCTTCATTATTAATAACCCAGACAAAGGAGCCAGGTGGGACTCCATGCAAGAGATCATTTAGATAATTGCCCTGATGTGTTACACAGTGACCCACACCATTACGCCTGCCAGATTTCTGACTACTCTGTTTGTGAATCCCTACAGTGAAGGACATTGCCTCTTACGTCAGTTTTTCTGAGTGCTCTCCTCCTTTTCTTCAGAAGTGTTTCCCAGTGACCTACCACAGTTTCTCTTACCACATGTGGAACCCACTATATCTTCCTGTACAAACCATGGATATGGAGAGAAGATTGTTCCAACCCTCTTTGTCTGGGGATGACAAAATGTGGTTTGGCTTTCATATGCCAGGTTGAGCTTTCAGCCTTTCAAGTATAAAATCATTCATTTCATTAAAAGATTTACCCTTGTTGAGTAACATGGAATTTGCTATGTAATTTTAAAATGTCTCCTTTCGGATTGCAACCATATGTGAAACATGTGGCTTCTCTGTAAGCAAACAATAAAAAAGTCCAAACAAACAAGATCTGAAAGGCTGTGCTGAGACTCGTAACACAGAGGAATTCTATATTTTGCAGTTCACTGCAGCAGGAAACATGCTGTAAGACATCCTGTGATTGAGTCATTTTCTCTACTAAATTTTCAAATTGCTGTGACAAGACATTTAAATTAGTGAAAGAAAGGTTATAGATCCCTCAAGGTGTCAGTGCAGAGAAGTGTTTTATATGCACACCTTGAGGGTATTTGAATGAGGAAATCAGTCTGCAAAAGCAAAATGTGACAAAAAAGTTCTCTTTTTGTTACTGCTATTTTGTGCTCCACCCATGTATAAAGTTTCTGCATCACTGTAGCATGAACAGCTTTTTCTTTCCATTCATTCAGCCGTAATCTAGTCAAACACCCAGATGAAGGGATCTTTCAGAGGAGACCTCTTTTTTTTGTAATAAGAAACCTTACCAGTGAATTCTTATGGGAGGTAGACTAACCTCTTTCTCACGGTAAAATCCAAATTATTTGGTCATGCATTGGGTTTGCAGGGCCAGATCCTGGCAGTGGGGGGGCTGCAGGGGTGGCTTCTCTGAGAAGCTGCCAGAAACTTCCCCCACATCCAGCACCAGCCAGCTCCAGGATAAACTCACAGCTGGGCAAGGCCAAGCCCACCAGTGATGGTGGCAACACCTCTGGGATAATGCATTTAGGAAAGGGGGAAAAAGTGCACAGCTGCTGCTGAAGAGAGGAGTGAGAATGCATAAGAGGAACACCTTGGTAGTGAAGGAGGGATGGCAGAAGGTGCTGCATGCACCAGAGCAGAGATCCCCCTGCAGCCTGTGGTGCAGCCCATGGTGAGGCAGCTGTGCCCCTGCAGCCCATGGAGGTCCGTGGGGGAAGAGACATCCACCTGCAGCCCCTGCAGGACCCCATGCTGGAGTGGGGGGATGCCAAAGGATGTTGTGACCCTGTGGGCAGCCCATGGCTGTAATTGCTCAGTGATTTCTCCCTGTCCTTATCTCAACCCACCTTTGGTTCTCTTTTCTCTCCCCTGTCCACCTGAGGAGGGCAGTGACAGAGCTAAAGCTTGTTGGGCACCTGATGTCCAGCCAGGGTCAACCCACCACAGGCGACACACTGTAAATTGAGACTTCGTATTACACCATGTCACAAACTATTCACAGCAAAGGAGACAGGCAGGACCTCTCCTGCCAAGTACTAATGACCTTCTTACCCCACTCAGCTCTTCCTAGAGTTGGCACTTCTAATCATATCTCTCAGAGAAAAAGGGCTGTGATTTAGGAAAAATATAAGTGAGAAAGTGATGTAGCTACTTTTGCCAAGTTCAAAATCCTGCTGCAAACCATGAGTGAGTTGGTGCATCAGAATAAATTACTGTATTTAGGCTGCATTTACATACTGCAGTTGGATGTTCTCAGAAGTTCATTATTAAGGACAAAGGTAGCAGCTACCTCAGATCTGGCATTTCTGGGGCTGGAACAAGTTTGGATTTGCAGACAGTGGTTCTTAGCAGTGCATTGGAGTCTCAGAGCTTAGATTATATCTCTGCACTCTGTCATGATTGTCTGGGGAGTGAGACAGCACAGCCTGGGGAGAGGGAGAGAGGAGGCTGGACTGGCATTAGGAAAGAGAAAAGACTGAAACAGCCAGTCCTAACAAGGGGAGATAGTGCCACCACAGCCCATGCCATAAACCAGGTCTACTGGTCACTCCACTCTACGGGATGATACCTCATCCATGAAATGGCTCCTTCCAGCCTAATGTTTTAGCCAAGAGAAACCACTATTAGCCACATGTGTGCCAACCTTTACTTAACATTCACTGCTCAAAGGCAGGGCACAGACCTACAAGATATTGTCTATCAGGAGCCCACTCCAGGAGCTCCAGATCACTGTGCCCTGGAGGAGCCAGGAGCACACTGAACATCAGGAAGCACCAGGATGGTGGTTCATTTTCTCTGACTGCAGAACAAACACGGGAGCATCCCAGAGATCGACTTGGTGAGCCTGTACTCTCCCAGATCCTGCTGAGAACAAATATAATATTCTGTGACATTTTTTAGCCAGCATGGCCACCAAGAAAGGGTCCCATTTGTGTCTGCTTCCCAATTTTTGCATTCACTGTGACATCTTCACTCTTTCCTCAGGCCACCATAGATGCTCACAATGGGTTGTGAGTCCATAAGCACAGATAAGTTGTAATTCATATCAATAAATTAAAAAGGAAATATGTAGACTTGTGTAAGGAACAGACAAGACATTTTCAACAGTACCTTGATCCTTCTCTATTGCACATTTCTTAAATTTTAATATACATATGTGTGTTTTTTCTTTTAAATTTATTTTTATTTATTTTTTTAATCTCACTTTTGGGTTCAGGTAAGTTATTGAAATTTTAAGCTAGTTAAGATAGGTTTTTTTCCTTAGAGATGCAAAAGGCAAGAATCAAAGTTGAAACACAACATTTGAGAATAATTAGAGTACATCCAATTGTTTGGATAATTTGATAATCATCATTCTCATAATTTTTCATAATTTTTTTCTCTAAGTCTTCTTTTTAGTTCTTTTTAAAGTCCTTCCTCTCTTTTTTTTTTTTTTTTTTTGCAGTGCAGGAAAACTAGTTCTTTTGCCCAACTCATCTGGAAAGTGTGTGATTTCTTTTTAGATATTTTCAATAAACTTGTCATTTTCAACTCAACCTTATTATATATTGCCTGTAATTTCATAATGTCCCAAGCAGTGATTTTTGTATCATTAGATCAGTGGGAAGTCAGGAAAACAGAGGGCTGTACATATTTTATCCTTTTTCTTCAAGTATTTTTACCATTTAATGTTGCATTGCTTTCAACATGCCTTTCCTATCTTTAAGCATAATGGTTCTGAAAAATTAGGAAGGGCATGGGAAATTAATTGAAGTCCTTAATCATGTACTCATTTGGCGGGGGGAATCTGAAATTCCATTTTCATGAAATTTCACAAAAAATGCCCTGGAAATGGTGGCTGACCCCTGTTCTCTATGGAGCATGTTCTCCCTTTTCACTGGAGCATTGACACAACTCAGTCTAAGGCAGTTATTTCAGAAAGGTGTGAGGCACACAGCCACTGTTAAACCAGGTGAGTAACCTGGAAAAAAAAAAAAGGCAAAAGTTTGTGCTCCTGAAATCCTGTTTGATTTAGTCCCCAACACTATTGCTCAGTCTCATAAAATATATTACCTTTCCCCACAAATCATACTTTTCTCATTAGACTGTTACATGGCAAACTTAATTATTGTAATCACACTGGGGATGCTGGATTAAAAAGCCTACAGACATTTAAAGTAGGATTAATGTCTTCATGTAACAGCAAATACTGATGTAACTTTCATGCCACTGGGAAGCAGATTTGCTATGGAAATAATGCCATTTTCATTTCAAAAAGTTTGAATGTCTGCTTGGTTTGAGGAAACATTCTGCTTGCTACATTTTTCTCAGCTTCAAGGTTTTTGAGTCTTGTGCAGAAATCATACAATAATTGGATTCTCAGACTTGTTTGCTAAGGAAATGAACCTTTATGTATTCCTCCAGTCTATGTATCAGTCTCTTGGCTTCTCCCTAAATTTTGAAACTACGAGGCAATTTCAACCAAATTTGGAGCACTCCAGACATCTGAAAGGTATTATATTCCTAAGATTCTGCAGAAATTGGGGGCTGAGTAGAATAGAAAGATTTAAATTAGAGCTCAGTGGGACAGAGGCAGAGGTATTGGTCCTCACAGGCAGTGCCCAGCAGCAGCTGGATGTGCCAGGATCCCACAGCCCCAACCTGCACATGTGCATCAGCCACAACCCAGCCCAGACCACCCCAGGCTGCCCTCAAAAGGGAGGGAAGGTGGAGCTCTTGGACCAGGGAGGATTTGGGGCACCAAAGTCATTATACAAGTGGAGCTGGGTGTGCTGTTTCTGATACAGCTTTGTCTATTTTATCTGCAAGGGGACAGTGATTATCACTGGTTAGAATTTCTGAGCAGAACCACAAAGTCTCCATTCTTGGAGGTTTTCAAGGCCAAACAGCATGAATCCATGAGCAATCCTGTCTGGCCCATAGCTGGCCCTGCTTTGAGCAGCAGGCTGGGCTAGAGTAGCCCTTGCAAACCTGAATCATCCTTTGATCCCGTGAGTCTGTGGAGGTAGGTTTGCCTTACTGTTTTACCAAAAGCAGGGTATAGACAGGTTAATTTAGTCCAGATTTTATTATCTGCCAACTACCTTTTGAAAGGCCTATAGATTTTTTCAATACAAAATAGGGTATTCCTAATGCTTAATATTTATAATGTGTTAATAGCCAGAGATGTTAGCCAAGGTCAGAGACTAAAAAAAGAATGAAGGTAATTTAGTGGCTAAATCATTAACCTACAAGAGAAGAAATCAGAGTTCATTGGAGTCTTCTTATATGAATTTATACAAGCAATGGTGAGTGGGAGTCACCTCATGTTATTTAGCCCTTCAGAAAGTAGGTAGCTAATTTAATGTGGTTTTTCAGATGCCTTCATGACTCAACAGAGAGTCTAAGAGCCCAAAGCTGTTTCCTGCAACATATTTTGGTGGGGTGGACACTTTCTTTCCATTGAGGGAGCGAGATAATAGCACTCAATGGGGAGCATGGAGGGTTGAGGTAGACAGATCTCATCAGACCATGTTAAAACAAATTGATATAAGATTTCATTTTATTAGTTTAACAGTTGCAGGTTACAGTGTTGATTTATTTGCTGTCAGGGGTTTTGTGCTGGTTTTCAGAGTTGCGTTATCTAACACCTCACTTGTTGTATGTGTTCTCTGTTGCGCTGTTTATCATCTCTGGGGGCTGGATTAAAGTTATCATTTTCCCACTCTGTGTAACACTGGCTTATATGATAAAATTACTGGTCAGGATACTCATTTGGTAATTGTACACACACATTGCCATCACATGTGTGCTTCAGGAACCATCTCTCAGGAGCTGTTAATAATTACACTCTTTACTCCTTGGAAAGCCAGTCCATGGGGGAAAAAGAGGAAACACTTTGCTTTTCAACCTTTCCCTTCTCTTCTTTTGAGCATTTTGAATATTCTTGGTATGTTCAAACCAACACATTCATGTTACTGTCTCAGTTCTAGCTGGATAGTTAAGTGTGGGACAGTATGGACAAGTGTCTGGGACAGTGGACATACCCAGTGCTGTAGAACTTCACCCCAAACAAGTGAAAAATCATGAAGTGGGATGGAAAATGTTCCTAAACCCTAGAGGCATGGGTACACAAGTTGCAAGGAAAAAAGTCAGAGAAGGAGGTCCTTTCAGGAAATTTGCTGCTCCAGTTTCTAGTGGGCATTTCCCCAGACATAGTAGAAGGGCTTTCTTACTTGCAATCTTAATAAAGGCACTTCTGATTCTTATTTACAAGACATGAGTAGTCAAGACTATGAGCAGGACCAGAGAGGCCCTGCCTCCAAACAGGTCAAAGAAGGGGAAAACTGGGTTTATTGGACTGTGATTCCAGGCACTGGCACAGCAGACCCACAAGAGTGTTAGGCTCTAGTATTCACAGATGCACAGTGTACCCTAATGCCATCTGGCTATAGAGATGCAGATCCCATCTGTATTTCCTCTTAGCCTTACACTGGACCAGCTCCAGGAGCTCCATGTCCCTCTTGTACTGAGGAGCTGAGCATTGGATTCTCTCTGGTCCAAATGATCCAGGTGAATGATAAGAAATTCTAACAACCAGCTCCTGGTTTTCATTAACTTTCTCCATTGAGTCCTAGATCAGAAAACCCAGTGTATGCCAACCTTTACCATATTCCCAAGAAGTTCTTGAGATACTTACATTACTATAAAGTCAGCTGCCATGAAATAAGAGTGGCACAATTTTTCATTTAATCCAATTCCTGTTGTGAGAAACAGCAAAGTCTTCTTTAACTGCTGAGGTAAATGGTAAATTAGGCAGTGGTAAACCTTATTCTAGTTCAACATGTACTGATTTTCTAGCAGGCAGCACAGCACTTGATAGGCAAAAAAAAAAGAAAGAATTTCTTCAGGGATTTCTCTCCTCCAGTGGTTTATAAGTGCATGAGAATTCAGTGTCAAAGTTTAACTCCAGCTGACAACTCAGCCCCACAGAGCCACTTAGGAGCCCATGGTGGGATGGGGGACACAATCAGAAAAGTAAAATGAAAAAGCTTGTGAATTGATATAAAGGCAGTTTAATAGGTAAAGCAAAAACTTTGCACACACCAAGGAGTTCATGCACCTCTTCCCATGGGCAGGAAGGTGTTCAGACATCTCCAGGACAGCAGGGTCCCCTCATACGTAATGGTGACTTGGGAAGACAAAGGCCACCACTCTGAGTTTCCCCCTCCACCTTCTTCCCCAGCTTTATATGCTGAGCATGACACCATAAGGTGTGGGATGACAGCTGGGGTCAGCTGTCCTGGCTGTGTCTTCTCACATTTTCTTGTCCTCCCACTGTGTCCTCAGTGGTGGAGCTGGGTGAGAAGCAGAAAACCCCTTGGCTCTATGCAAGCTCTGCTCAGTAGAAGCTATATTCAATTCTAATTTCAATTCTAAATTCAATTCTAAATTACAATAAGGTGAGCAAGCCCCAACCACTTCACAGGCACAGGAGCTTGTCCAGTACAGCAGTTGAACAAGCAGCAAAAGGAAAATGTAGCTACAAGCACTCAAAAAAGTCATGATTTTGCAAGTGATGGAAATCCCAGAAGTGCTTAGGGACAGACTGATGGAGCTCTGAGCAACTCAGTCTAGTGGATGGTGACCTTGTTCATGGCAGGGGGTTGCAGCTAGATGATCTTTAGCATCCCTTCCAACCCAAACCATTCTATGTTCTATGATTCCATGATAAAGTGATCATCTTTTAGACCCTACAGAGAGGAGGAGGAAGAATTGCCAAAAAAACCCTGACTAAATTAGGATATAAACCCATTACCCCATTTTCTTTCTATTTGGTGTTCAAGTGGCCTTATCTTAGGAGACTGAGAGTATCTTGGGGTTTCCTGCAGATAATTGCAGTGCTAGGTTTAAGTTGCCCTCTTTCACCTGAAATGTTTGCCATTTTCAGGATTCTTAAATATTTTTTTTCATTTTGAGAAAACAAGTACAGAAATTCATCTTCTTGTCAGTGTAACCTAATTGTTCATAGAAAAATCTTTAGGGTCTTGATTCTCTGAAAATAATAGAAAGAGATATACCACAATCTCCCCACTCAGAAATGCAGTGGATAGACAGAGGAGTGAGGCAGGTGAGGAGCCTGCATGGTACACAATGACAGGGAGAGATGCTGTCTTTCTGCCTGCACTGAGGATAGAGGGAGAGAAGATTAGCAAACATGAGGGGGGTGGAAGTAAAAACCATAGCAATTATTCAGAAGTAGAGAAGATGACCTGTGCATATTTTGGTTTTGTGGGTAGCCCCTGAGAGAGAGCCCCAGTCCTGAATGGTGCAGGCCAGCTCATCTACAGCTGCATAGCATTCTGTCAATGTCATCTCTGCATCCCATGTGACTGCTTTTGCCTTGAGGCAAAGTTATGATTCATCTCTGTCCTTTTTTTCCACTTTGAAATTCAAGAAATAATGGATGGATGTCTTACATGATTTCACAGCCTGACACTGAGGCCTTGTGTTAGACCCAATAATGCAAAGCATATTCCTATTGCTTGGAGCTCACCCAGAATCATAGAAACACAGAATTGTTAAGGTTGGGAAAGACCTCTATGATAATTGAGTCCAACCAGTACCAAAAACATGCCCCTATTTTTTTTTTAACACTTACAGGGATTGTGATTCCAGCACTTCCCAGGGCAGCCTCTTCCAATGACTGAAAGCACTTTTGGTGGACAGACTTTTCCCAATATTCAATCTAAACCTCCCTGAGTGCAACCTGAGAGCTTTTTCCCTTGTCCTATCACTTATTATTTGGGAGAAGAGACTGAGCCCAATCTGTCTTCTTTCAGGAGTTGTAGAGAGTGATGAGATCCCCTCTGAGCCTCCTTTTCTCCAGGCTGAACACCCCCAGCTCCCTCAGCTGCTCCTCATCAGACTTGTGCTCCAGACCCTTTCCCAACTCCATTGTCCTTCTCTGGACATGCTCCAGCCCCTCAATGTCTTTCTTGCTGTGAGGGACCCAGAACTGGACACAGGATTTGAGGTGTCACCAGTGCCCAGCAAGGAGAAGAATCTCTGCCCTGGTCCTGCTGGTTGCACTGTGCCTGGTTCAAGCCTGGGTGCCACTGGCCAGCTCGGATCCTGCTCAGCTTTTCATCCACCAACACCCCCAAGTTCCTCTCCTCAGGGCTGCTCTCCATCCATTCTCTGCCCACCCTGTACCTGTGCTTGGAGCTACCCAAACCAAGGTGCAGGGCTTTGCACTTGGCCTTGTGAAATCCATGAGTTATGGCTGTAAATGTGGCACATGAGTACCAGGGGGGTTTTGTTCAAGCCCTGTAAGCAATATAAGCTTTGAAAGTTGTGTCTTAGATCCACAAGGCCACCATCATTATGTGCATCTAAGATGAACCTCCCTTTAGGTAGCTTTGTGCAAATTTTACAGGATTCTTAGATTTCATTAACAGTTCAGAGGCCAAGTTGAACTTGGGAAAATCATATTAATGAAGACAATTTTGTCATTGTTAAATATATCTCATTTACAACAGAGCCTAAAAAGGGGATGAATAAAATAACCTGGTCAAAGGGGATAGACTTAAAACATCTTTCTTCCATGCTTTTCCTCTCCACACAATAAAAACTCTTCAGGTATATGGAAGGCAACCTGATTCTCCTTCAAAACTTTTGCAGCACTCTGTTACCTTGATGACTATGTAAACCATGATGTGCTTAGACTCCTGGGAGTGCTGGTATGGCTACAGCAATTACTTATAATTTTGATGAGCCATTATAAGAAATGTAATGTTTTGCAATCTCTAAGTTGGAAATTATTGACACCCAAAAGCTGGTGCAACAACAGATGTTCAGATGCAGAAAAAATAGCCTTTGTGTATTCATATGCCTTCAGTTACATTTAATATTAGCTAAGAGAATCATTAAAAAGTGGTACCATTGTTGACAGATAACATTAATTATTTAAACATTTAAAGAAGGTAGTGCTTTCTGAAATTTAATTTTTTTAAATTAATACTTATAGATGTAGATGCATCTGTATTTACTTCTACATACAAACAAACACATGTATTTTTCTATCTAGCTATCTGTTATCTATCTATCTATCTATCTATCTATCTATCTATCTATCTATCTATCTATCTATCTGTCTATCCATAGATTCTCTCTCTTTCTTGGCCTTTCTGATTTTCCAGCCTGCAATCCCCAGAGATACAGGGTTGGATGCAGTGGTGATGAGATATAGCATCAATAGGGAGTTAGATTTGAGCTTGGGAATATAATAAATTTTTAATAACAAACCATTTAACTCACAATTAGAGGAAAATGTTCCAAAGAAAAGGAAGGATATATGTTTCAGTTGTCTGGCTACAATGTTAAATAACTATAACTAGTCTGTTCTCAAATGTTCCAGAGGTGCAATACACGCCTCTGAGATTAATTATCACTAAGTGATTGAGGAAATATCTCTGCAGCTTCATGGCCATTCTTGTTTAAATGGTGGAGTTGATAGCATTGAGTGATGCTAAAGCAAGGGAAGAACTTGTTTGAGGCACTAAAGACAACCCTGAGGTACACCATGAAGGGGCATAAGGATAGATCCCCCAGCCAGTTAAGATTCTGTGGTATAAAAAAAATATTTTAGCATTTGAAGTTACATTTTTATTGAAATAAATTAGTTGTTCAAGGAAATTATTGAAGTCTGACAAATTCCTGCATAGTACGACCAAGACAAAATGGATGTTACCAACCACACCCAAACTGAAGATATGTTCCCTCTGCCAACAAGCATTTTACCCTTTTTGCACAGAAGTCTTACTGAAAAGAAATACCTGTCTTTATTGCAAAGGGTCTTCTTTGATGAAGAAACAGGTGAAGCTGTAATTCACCAGAACAAAGTAAAAAAAGTGCTCAGCTATGCCTGGCTTTAGTGATATTTTGAAATAGATTTTTTCTTTCATAAAAAGTACATTAATTCCTATGACAGCTGTGAAGATAATAAATTTTTCTCTAGTGAAAATTCACTAAAGAATTGCTCCACTGGAATTTATGCTTGTTTAGTAACCCCGAGATAATCTCTCTTTGCTGGTGGGTGAGAGAGTTGTGAAACTTCTCAGACAATAATTTTTAAATCCATAGATTAACTGGGCTCTACAAGCATCAGCCACCAGGATTAGATGTCAGGTCAAAATTAGTTCTCTAAATTACCTTTCTAGTCAATGAGTATCTGTTGGCACCTTCATGTTGTGAATCAACAACCTGTAAGAGAGACTAAACTTTTATACTACTGAAATGAACTGAGGCTGGGCCACAGCTGGAAGAAGATCAAGTCCTGATTTACAGGGTATTTCAGTGTTCTCCAATGCTTGTGCATCAGCTTCAAGAAAACACAATTAAAGAAAAGAAAAATACATTTCAGAAATCTCTTTCTTGCACACATGGATAAGAACTAGGCTTGCCCAGGTACCCCAGTACAAGCTGGGTAAAAATGAACAGCTCATTTAGGTTTTATTTAGATTTAGATTTAATTATCAACCTGTCTTGTTACCAGTCTGTGGACCTCTGGCACAACCCTTTGGTGTGGGCTATTCCTGTGTAGGATAAAACAGGTTCTAGATTTACTGCTTTTACTAACTAACAAGCCTAATTGAATTATTCAGCTTGGCAAATATTGATACAGAATATTCAAACAGATTTTGCATTTCCTGCAGGAAGGTAGGACCTCAGTACCTGTGATGTGTAGCAGAATGACAGTAGCAAGAATGACAAAAAATTTCTATTGTATTTGGCTAAAAGGAAACCTTTGGGCCAAGTTTTTGAAGCTTCTTTAAATAGTTGAACCCAACTGTACAGACTAAATAGTCTGCTTCCACTATCAGGCAATCCAAAAGCCTTCCTGACACATTTTTTTTATGGCAGTGTTTTTGGGTGTTTTTATGGAAGTTAAAACTTCTGGGCTCCCTTTGGGAATGTCAGCCCCAGAACTGAGATTACAATGCATGCCCTTGCTGGTGGGTCCCTCTAGACCCAAATAACCAGGCATTCCCACAGGAAAGGTTGTTTCCTTTCCATCTTAAACACTACGGAGTCTCCCCAACTTTTCAGAGACCCATTCTGCTGATCTCATGTAGACAAATATCCCAAAGTTGAGCCCACCTTTCCTGGACAAGTTTGCCAAAGGTCATCTACAAATGCAGCTGATTCAAGTCACATTTTACATTTTAGCCTGCCCAGTTTTTGGGTCAGGACATGTTACTGGGGGGTATAATTGCTCTCTGGGTGAATGCAAGTAAATATTGATCTTAGAATTCTTTGTTCATTCTTGACCACAAATGCTGCCCTTTTTTCCAGAGAAATGTGTCAGTTATTTGCAAACAATGAATCAAAGGAGTCAAAACTTTCAGGAATGGACATGCCTCTGCATTTTCTTTATTCCTAGAAGAATCATTACATTCCTCAAGCCCGTCCCAACATTTGCTTTTAACTAGTAGTGGAGAAATGACTCACAGACTAAGCAAAGACTTGCATACTAGCACTGCACAGATGACAGATTATCCTCCCCTCATTACCCTCACAGAATAACCCAGTGTTTGGAAGAGATTAGCTCCTGGGTGAAGAATGACTCTTTGAAACCACACCTAAACAAGGCTATTAGTTATGAAAAAAAGGTTTTAACTATTTTTAGGTCATCAAGAAAAGACACTGGTCAAGGAAGACACACCAGGACAGCATGAAAATCTCAGAAGGACAATTGAACTATCAATTGGCAGGCATTCACTTCCCAATATATACGTTTGAAAATGTAATTAAAATAATTTAGCAAAACCACACTGCGAGGGGTATTTGTGCTCTGTTCTACTGATGTATATTTATTAAACACAGTGCCTGCACAATGCTTCCAAGGGGTAATTAGGATACTCCTCAAGTAGGCATGACTTTTTAATAGACCTGTGAGACTGGGTTTATCTAATTTTGGTACCTGAAAGGTCTCTGTAGTGGTGTAGGCTCCTCTGTTAGGAGTGATCTGACAGAAATTTATATGCAGGTAAGGATTCTATCTCCAGTCACCTTGAAGCCAGCACAAAGGTAGTTACTTCTATTTTGATACCTTTTCTGTAGTATTTCCAGAATGGGAATCTATACCAACAGCAGGAATCAATTTCCTTCTATTTTAGCTTTTGAAAGCTAGGCAGCACACAGAGATGGGACTCAGATCTTATCTGAGATATTTAAACCTAAAAGGCAGAATAATTGTTTTGAATATACCCATCCAGTGCCATGTTAAGATCATGTAGAACCCACTCAGATCTTATCTGGTTATTTTAGATACCAAAGTTAAAGGTCTCTAGATACAGACTCCTGAGGAGAACTATGATTTCTGTAGAAACTGAGGGATGGGAAAGGCATGCCATTTACCTAAGATATGACAAGTAATAATTTGCCAGCTGAGTCCTATCACTCCAAGCACAGCTCCTCTTCCTTCCACTCAATGCTGTACTTTTCTCAAAGGTAAAGGCCTGGGACTAATTTCTGGTCTCTAGGGTATTCCATCTAACCTGTATCTGGTAATTCCTAATGCTGTAAGGTCTCTGAGGCAGATTTGTGTGATTGACAGGACACGGGATTGCTTCAGTTGGTGTAAGGAATGGGATGCCTCTGTGTCACAGTGGAATCTAGGTGAGACCTCCATTAGCTATAAAATGAACTTAAAAATCTGACTCTCAGTCTGTTTGTGTGTGAACAGATGTATATAGAAATTCTATCATCTCAGACGGACATTGACCCCAGTCTAATCAGGAGTCTGTGAAAAAAAAAAAAAAA
>VXAX01005885.1:121634-180214 GCA_013399835.1 Leptocoma aspasia
AAAAAAAAAAGACAACCTCTTCAGACTCAGAGAAAAAGATCCAATTGTCTAAAGAGAAGATTCATCCCAGGTCCTAGTTTAAGAGAAAGAAGTCCTCTGAAATTACCTTTATTTTCTGAGGTTATCTATTTTTAATTGTTTTCTTGGAATCCAAACTGTTCAGTTTGTAGTATCTTAAAATCAAGAGTACATTTATGCTCTGAATGTGCCATAACTATGTGAAAAAGAACAGCAAGAAGAGATGCTGATGAATGTGTTTATCATAGTTGATAAAATACATATGTATCACACCAATAAAAGATATACCACTGTACCTGTTTGTAGATTTTATAAAAGTCTCAGAAAAAAATGCAAGATACCATCTTTGTTAGGGGGTCTCTAGGTAGATGAACTTTCAAGAAGATTCAAATGTTTTAATTTGATCTTTGCTGAACTTTTCACTGACTTAGTGGGTTCTGGATCTCACTTTAATGGAAGATTAAGCAGCCTTCTAGTGGGCATGGGGAAAAATAACAAAAGGATAAATAAAAGAAAGAGAAAAATAATAATAATAATAAAAATGTCAAGAAAACTAATTTGGAAGAAGGCAAACAATTTTCAAAGTTACAGCAAAGGACAGTTTAGCAATTTTTTTATTTTTACAAAAACCAGGATATTAAGCTGTAAGCTTACTTTTTACACATATATTTAGGTATTTAGGTGTAGTAACATCCAAAGTAGATCCCTCAGGTAGAGCAGGAGGTAAGTGATGAAATATTCTAGTTTTGTAAAAAGACTTGCTGGAGATATAAGGAAAGCAAATTAAGTGAGATTCAGTATGACTGTGGGATTCAGTACTTTGCAGTATGGTCTTTTCTGGAGAAGCTTTGGAGGCTGACAGATTTCCTTTTCAGGGGTCAAACACTCAAATTTGAAATTAGTAAAATGAACCACATCTCTGCATATTTAATTTATGGCCCAGAAAGCCTGAAAGTGTTGGGTAACATGAGGCAGACCTAGAAAATACATCCCATGAATGCAAGACTGAAAAATGCAAACCCGAGCTCCCAGGTGCTGGAGCACTGACTGTCACTGAAGGGTTTCTTCAGAGTTCAAAGAATTTCTTACAAGAGTTGCAAAAGCAAGGTTCTTCTCTTCAGGACACTGTCTGCATTGATTTCACCTGGCTGTCCTGCCTGCTTGCCCACAGGATGTGCACCACAGAGACAGCCTGGTGCACTCCTCCCACAGCAGAAAGCATTGCCTGTCTTCCCCACAAAACTGACCTCCCTAGGACTGGGAATCTCAGACAGGACAAGACTCCCCTTTGTGAGGGCACAAACACAATCAGTGTCTGTATCTGCAGTGGGAGGAGTGCACACTGGGTCCATTTCAGCAGATGTTCATCACCTCCCATCTAATCCCTCCCATTGGTTAGAGGTTTCCTTTCCTATTCGACACAGAATCAGCAGCCAGAGGCAGGTACCATCCTCAAGAGCATTTCAAGAGCAATAATCAGTTTTCCTGCAAAGGGTCAGCACTGATGTGACACATGAGGGTCCTTGTGCTCATCATTTACACACTTTATACTTTCAGCTGAGCAGCCAGGGTGTTCAATAAACTGTCTGCTCTACCTGGAGGGAGCCCACGGAGCTGGCAGAGGCGAGAGCCCACACAGTGTCCTGCTAATGCATCACGCTGCCATCCACTCCTGACAGTGCTCTTCCATAATGAACTGCATGAGGGGATTTGCAAGTGCCGCTTCCAATTAAAAATAACACTCCTGCAAAGGCAAAGGAGTGAGGTGATGACTGTAATTCTAATCGAGCTGGAGCAGCTGCCTCATTAGTACATACTCCGTGATTAATATGCCTTTATGACCTGTGCTTATACACCTTAACCTCTTCCTTCTGGAACAAAGGAAACCCCATTCCCACAAGAAGCACTGCTGGTTCTTCAGGGATGGAAGATTAACTCATAGTGAGATGGATCATATTTTGCCTGGGAGACACAGTTTTGCAGCAAAATGGAGTGCAGTCACTTTAAAGCAAGATTTGATGGAGATAAAAGCGACATTTTCAGAAAAATTGCCTTTTGCTTCAAATTTCAAAATTTGGGATTAAAAATGTTAAACCATTTTCCCCCCTCATGTTTCAGAAGGCAAGGAAGCTCTTTCTTAAGAGGAAAAAAAAGGAAATTAAGGAGATTTCTAATCACTTCCAAACTTCACACTCGGAATGGTGTTTTTATAATAAGTAGTCCTTCAGGGCTGGACTTCAACAATGCTAATGTCTCTTTCTTAATGCCAGATAAAATGCAGTGCTGAACACTCAGATGTGACTTTCATGACAGAAACAGAGAAATTCATTCATGCTTTCATTCTCATTTCTTCCCAGGCTTGCAGTGGAGAGGGACTTTCACCTCCAGATGACAACTGAGAATTAGCTTCACTAAGGTAATTGAAGGGTTTGCCTTTGACTTGGTAGAAGATCAGGTTTTTCAAGGCCATATAGGAGCATTTCAAAAGCCAGGCCACATCACAGCAAATCAGGAGTGACAAGAAGAGGGAAAAAAGTAACTCAGAAGCAAGGAATAAACCAGATTTCATTTAACAGATGTATAAAATGACTGAGGTTTTCTTAAGTCACAAAGCTCCTGAGATTTTATTTAACAGATAAAACACAAACTGATGATATCTGAATGTTTAGTAAACCCCTAAGCTCCTGTTTTGTGCTCAAGCTGGCAAGTTTTTCATTACCCCAAGGTAAACCTTCAGGTACCAACATCTTCAGTGTTCTGGATATGCCTTGCAATAAAAATGCTACCTGCTAGAACATTTCTTCCACTATATTTTTCAGTTTGTCTCATTTTCTTCAGCAATGTGTATAGCTCAGTGGAAGACAATTTATCTTGCATCAGCTTTGAAATAAACAGTGAATCAGTGATGTGACTTAGCCAGATATTAACTTCTTCTCTTGTATCTCCATCCTCCATGGATTCACCACTTTTGTGTCATATGCAAGACACTGTCCTGTGTCACCCCCCAGACACAGCTAAGTAATCTCATATTTCACAAGAAAGATCATAGTCAGTAGTTGAAAAGGGGGACCTTGCACACTCTCAGTCTTCAGACTGTCTCGAGGCAGCTTCTCTGATTGTCCACACATTCTACCAATGATAAAGTCTTCCTATGACTCCTTGACATTTAAACAGCTGAATACATGAAGTGAGTGAAGAACAGAATGATTGCTCACCCAAGATAGACAGACAACTATAAAGAGCAGGATTGCCTTAAAGATCTCCTACTTCTCATCAGAATATGAACCATATGTAGCATCTTTTAGCATACTGGTCAAGAGAATAAACATTTTAACTTAACCCTCTTTGAGGATTTGAAAGTTTTTTTCATGCTGGTTGCTAGTTTTACATTAGGAAATTAATCACTGCACAGGTAGAATTAGTTTCATCAAATCAGTATGTGAAAAGGGATTTTAAATGTGGCTTATATTGAAAGACTGAGTATCAGTTACCTCAGCCTTGAAGATAAACAGGGTCTTGTTAGGTTGTGATAGGATTACCTGCTTGTATCATTTATACAAGTCTAATTTCTGCCACAGGCTTTTCAAGCCTCTGAACACTGACATTGATTCATTAAGGTTTTTTTCCATTCCACTCACGAGTTTTATTTCCCAGTAGAAAATGAAGCAACATTAATTACAAAAGTGAGATTTCTACAATGAGATATATAATTGCCAGTACTGAAGTGCACATTATAAGATCATGCACAACATACTCTGCTGACATATTATGCAAAATAAATTCTTGATATCTTCTGCAATTATCATTTCATCCCCCCAAAGTTTAAACTGCATCTATTCTAAGAAGTTAAATATATCTGGATTGTTGTCTAGAATTGGAGCATGGAAAAACCTACATTAAGAGACTCATAGAATGTTTTGTGTTGGAAGGGATCTTAAAGTTCATCTCATTCCAATCCCCGGCCATGGGCAGGGACACCTTCCACTAGACCAGGTTGCTCAGAGCCCCATCCAGCCTGGCCTGGAGCACCTTTAGGGATGGGACATCCACAGTTTCTTTGAGCAACTTACTCTAGTGTCTCACTACTCTCACAGGAAAAGATTTCTTTCTAGTGCCTAATCTAAACCTACTCTCCCTCAGTTTAAATTCAACCCCTCCTGTCCTATCTTTATCTGCTCTTCTCAGAAGTTGCTCTCCAGCCTTCTTGTAGGCCCCTTTAGGTACTGGAGGAGACAATCCTTCAGTGTTGGAAACCAGGGCACAGGGAGTGTTTCTATGCCAGTTTTAGAAAGGCCTGATTCTCAGCAGGACACTGCTTTTAACCTCTGTCCCATGGAAAAAATTGCCAAGGCTTTGGGATGAGTTGGAGAACACAGGTGTGAACTAGATAGCAGTGGTATGTAGCAGTAGCAGTAGTAGTCTATCACAGGGTGAAGTATTTAGGGTTTTAGGATTTTAGTATGAGAGTGAATGGGAGACAAGACGGAGGATTTAGGGTGTTGTCTCCTCTCCTTCTCTCCTTCTTGTTCTTCTTCCACTCCATTTTCTGTAGTACTGGTGGCAAGAAGTCATTGGTTAGAGAAGGCAGTGGCATAGGTGCTACGTGAGTAGATTAGTAGAAGTTATTGGTAGTAAAGTAAAAACAAGATTCGTGTTAGAAAGTAATTGGACTGATTAACTTTAAAAGGCCTTGGTTTTGGATGTTTGGAGTCCATTTTGTACCTTGTTTCTCATATGCTAAGTCTGGTGTGCAGACGGCATATTGACTTCAAGATAAGAGAAAAATAAACAGCAGCCTGAAGACCAAGAATCAGTGAGTCCTGCTTGTTTTTCATCCCTGGCAAAGAACTCACAAGAGGGAACCTCCTCCAAAGGGCCCCGGGGGTAGGTTCCCAGCTGTCTGGGGTCCAGCCAAGAAAAAGAACCCCACACTTCAATATTAACCAACTTTCTTGGGCCCCCTCTTCCCTCTAGGGCTTTATCCCATGGCACTCTACCAAGCAGATCCCTGTAGAGGCCAAAGTCTATTCCCCTGAGGCCCAGGGCACTGAGCTTGTTGTGCACCTTCCTTGCTGCCCCAAGGACCCTGAACTCCACCATTTCAGGGTCACTGCAGCCAAGGCNGCCAAGAAAAAGAACCCCACACTTCAATATTAACCAACTTTCTTGGGCCCCCTCTTCCCTCTAGGGCTTTATCCCATGGCACTCTACCAAGCAGATCCCTGTAGAGGCCAAAGTCTATTCCCCTGAGGCCCAGGGCACTGAGCTTGTTGTGCACCTTCCTTGCTGCCCCAAGGACCCTGAACTCCACCATTTCAGGGTCACTGCAGCCAAGGCTGCCCTGGAGCTCCACATTCCACATCAACCCCTACTTTTAGTGAGAACAAGGTCCAGCATATCACCTCTCCTCATGTCTCCTCTATTACTTGGGGAAGGAAGTTGTCACCAACATTTCCTAGGAATCTCCTGGGTTGTTTATGCCCTGCAGTGTTGGCCCTCCTAAAGATACTGGTGTGGCTGAAGTCCCCCCGGAGTACGGGGCCTGGAAATGTGTGGTCACTCCAGTCTGTCTCTACAGGGTCTCCTCAGTCTTCCTGGCTGGGTAACTGCAGCAGGTCTAGGTTATAGTGTCACCTGTCCCTGCCCTCCCCTTAATCCTAATCCAGGAGTTCTCAGGCAGTTCCTCCTCCATTCCCATGTGGAGCTCTGTGCATTCCAACTGGTCATTGATGTAAAGGGTGCCACCCCTCCTGTCCCTGCCTGTCCTTCCCAGAGAGCTTGGATCCTTCCACTCCAACCCTCCAGTCATAGCAGCCGTCCCCCCATATCTCTGTGATGCCCATAAATCACAGCCATCCAGGAGGTGCACACCTCTAACTTTTATTTATTCCCCACAGTGAGAGTGTGGGAATTTTATTTTATTCCCCACGGTGTGTGTGTGTGTGTGTGTGTGTGATGGAGGCATTCAAGCTGGGCTCTCAGTGAAACCAAATTACTGCTTGGAGCAGCCAAAATGCCTTTGTGCTGCCCTCCAGTTGCTCTTCTGCTGACCTGTGATCCCTCTCCAGGCTCTGGGAATCTCTTGCTGGCTGCAAACTGGTGTGTATGGGATAGAATTAGGTTCATATTATTCTACTTTATTAACATTCAAATCAGGGTAGTGACATCCAAGGTTCCTGTTGGGAATGGGCCTGATCTACCTGGTGGTCTGTGTCTCCAGCCCTGAGTGCAGCCACTCTGGGGGCCATTCTGGCAATTTGGCAGCAGAGACAATGACTTTCATTACCTACAAAAGCTCCCTGCCACTGTTGAATTTAATAATAGAGACACAGCCTCAAGTTTCAAACAAAGACAAGAAGAAAAAAGGCTTTCTGGTGGCTCTAGATGTTCTCCACAGGTAGAAGCTCTATTGGTAGCAGGTAACTATTGATACTGTTAACCCAGTGTAGTCACTTGTGCAATTCAATTAACATTTCATTTGTCTACTTTCATCTAAGAGAGAGCATACAGAGATTTCAGATGGATTCTACTCCCCAGGAAATAATTTTATGACTACCAGTGAGAAGTTTCTGGGACTCAGGATAGGTTTTGATACATTTTTTGGCATTGTTAGTCATATATCCACAGGCAGAAACAGGAATGATCCCCTGTGGTACCCACTCTGGTGTTTATGAGCACCCTTCCTCCAGTGCATGTCCATGTCCAGAGCTTCCAGGCTGGAAACTCCTGTAGGGTTTCCTCATATGCAGGCACCTTGCAATCCTTGTAAAGCTGGCAGGGACAGAGCACATCCCTGCATATCAGAGCCACAAGCACAACTGGGAATCTTTTCTCTATTCAGAACCTCTGATCTTCTATAATTTTCAGCAGTTTGTCACCTTCTCTGAATAAAGCTGCATCAAAGCACATCTTCAGGTAAAGTCTGGCTACAGGGAGAGAGAGTACAAGATGGCACTTCACTTCCATCTCAGTTCTTTAGGGCTGGTTGTAGCAAAAGAAAGAGAGAGGAAATGCCACCATCTGCTTTGCTCCCAATCCTGTCTCCTGTCTCTGTCAACATGCTACACTCTGCCTTTATTGTTGTCTTGAACTTTTGGCTGTCTCTGGATATTGTTCAGAAGGGCCAGAAGAGCTCAGCCTGTTCAATGACTTTCACAGCTACAGACAATTGCTTCCTTCCTTCTGAAAGGGGAGGGAGAATGCTGACAATGACTAAAGAACACAGTGAGGTATCACAGACTTTTTGCAGAAGTCTCAAAGATCTTCCCCTGCCCTGGCCCCTGGAAAAAAACCGAAAGGACAGTATTTGGCAAAGCTGTATATGCATACAAATGTATGTATCCAGTGTTTCCAAGTAACTCGGGAACCCAATGACTTTAGGACTAGCCATAATTTTCTCAGTAGAAGCATACATAAAAATGAGGGTTCATTTATGAGCTGGAGCCAGAAATTATAATTACTCTGATGAACCTGAAAATTTGTAGCTGATACAGAAACCATTAGTGAAGCCCTGCATAAAAGCTTACACTCATGCAAGGGAAGCTTTTTTCTACATTCTAGCGTATACATAAATTTCTCTGTTTCTCTCCCTCACTCACATTTATTTTTATGAAGACAAGAAAATAATTAATAGGTAATTGCATTACCTAGGAAAGACATTCTACTGCTGGATATGTTTATGGAAATGAGGAACAATTAATTTATCATCAGTTTTATGGTAGTAATAAAAAATATTTATCTGCCTGGAAGGATTTGCATGAACTTTGATATCTGATTAATAGTAAGAGTTGTTAATATTAAAATGAGAGCAAAATGTTCTGATTAGTTCTTACCACAGCAAACCTACAATAGATCTGCTGTTATGGATGTATGCATTCTGGATTTAGAGGAGATACCAGCGTCTGGCCCAAAAGAATATTTTAGGAAAGGAAAGGTCACTGTGAACTCTATGCCCAGTGTGATGGATTATTGGCATGGACAGCAACTACTTAACCTTCTAACTTTTATTTCTGGTCACAAACATTAATGGGTTTCTCTTAACCCCTGTATGAGGAAGGTCAGCATTATCCCAGTTTCAAAGATGAGGAATTGTGCAGGAAAAAAGCAAATGTAAGGATGTTTTATGCTTCTGAACCTTAGTTAAGCTGCTAAGTTATAATTGACTTGGCTCCCATGCCTCAGACCTGTGTTATATGGGTATGATCTACAACTTAGTCCTTTGCAGGAGGTCACTGTGACCTGGGACATGGGCTCGAGATGCTGGGTCCAATGTGAAGTAGGTGCTAAATTCATACTGGGGTGAGAAATTCCTTTGTCTGTGGATAGGATGCTTTAAAATATGCTTTTGTTTTGGGCACCAGCTCACACACAAGAGAACATCCACCCACTATTTCATAGTTACAGAAATTGAATAATCAGGAAGCAGGAAATTAGCCTAGAATTAAAGATTTTTTGTGCTCCAGTACAATTTCTTGCATTCAAAAATTTTATAGTCAAGAAATAAATATATTTAGGTCTACAGAAGATTGACCATGTGACATCACTGAAGTTTTCTTATATCTTGGTCATTCCTATTTGAGAATTAACACTGTGTGATGGAAAACCTCTGCTTCTGTCCTGTAGGCTGTGACAAGTTGATTACTACATTAATAGTATCAACAAAGACAGCATACAGGTCATATGGAGTAAATGCAGCTTTAATGCTTCCTACACAACAGAAACCTTTCCAGATGAGCAGAATCTCACAAAATCCACGCTATAAATCTAGACAGCTGGCACTGGCATGGGCAATTTTAAAGTCAATAGGGATCATCTTTGAGCTTTTGTGGATTGAAAGAGTTCCCTTGTCCTTGGTGAAGGATTTGGGCATTTCTTCTTACTCCCTTGTCCATAAATTACAAATCCCATTTTGATGACTGGCTCACACTTCTGCAGCTGAGCCAGCCCATCCTCAAAGCAGGACCTCTATTCCTACCCCTGTTCTGACATCTGGACATTGACTTCAATGTTTTATATAAATTCCCTTTATTTACACAAGTTACCTCAAACAAATATGATCCTGGGCTAGTTTCTTCAGGTAATTTTCCTTTGCAGGAAGATGTCAGCAGCAAGTGTAGATTTTGACTCCAGACAGTGCCACGACTAACCAGGATTGTTTGCAGAGATTGCAGCTCACTCATAATCCAGTGTCTTCCAGGCTTGTTTTCTCTTCTTGCAGGTACCTCCTTGGCTTTTGCAATTCTGCTTCCCACCTCCCAGGAGAGCAGGCAGCACAGATATGATCATGCCTCAGTGACAGTGAATTTGAACATAGTGACCTAGTTCAGGCAGAAAGTTTCTTGAAATGGCTGAAAACAATTGAGCCAAAGAATTAAAGACCAGGCTAGCTTGAATTTCTAGAAAAACTGTTAGAACAGATAATCAAGCTTCTTGAAAGCACTTGGAATTTAAAACAATGCTGTGACTGTATACAAATTTTGCAGTTAGAGCACTATTTTAAATAAACTGCAGTCACACACAGGTCAGTGTTAATGCTAAATATCTCTGGAGACTGTTTTGCAATCTGAAAATAAACCCAAACCAAAAGCCCAAATTCTCAGAGCAATTACTTTCATTTTAGCTTTTTTTCAAGTGTAAAACTCTCAACAAATTGAATTAGTTCTAGAAATACTTATATGAAACATGTAAAGCTCAGAGGAAAACAAATCTTTCAAGTAGTGAAGCAGAAATCAAGTGTAAGTTGCCAAAATTTTTCAGGAGACCAAAGATCTACACAATAAATTCCATCAGCTGAGAACTGTACTTCTTGCTCCCACCCATCACACATATGTTTTCAATGACTCCAAATTTTTAATGTGATCATAAAATTGTAAAGAATTACTGGCAGTGCACATTTTAAACTTCAGCATTTGAATGCACATTTCAGTGGAGTTGAGAACCTGCTTGTCATCCACTTCTGCCATTTTACCAATGCTGAAACAGATTTATTTGAAGAGTTCAGAATATGCATGGAAGTGGGTAAGGAAAAGTTTCAGTTTTACTTCACCCAAATAAGGCAACACATGGCATTTCTTCTGGGAAGAAAAATAGTTTTATTTCAGTTTTAAGTTTAAAGTTACTTGTGTATCTTGGCAGAAAGACTCATCTGACAGGTAATGCTGTGATGAAGGTCTAACATGTTCTAAATCCTCCTGTCTGCTGCCTCAGCAAAATGGGGGGATGAGTATTAAACCACAGCTTTTCGATTTATGTGATGACAAAGAAAGCCACAGAAAGCAAATGATTCATTACACTATGATTGTCTTTCAGAATGAACAGTACTGAAAGCCTTGGAAATGAAAAGAATGTTTCCTGACAGGTCAGAAGACAAGGACAGCTCTCTGAGTACCCAAAGACATGTGTACAATAGCAAATAAACAGGACCAGGTCTCAGGTTCAAGAACTGGGCCATGATTATTCATCCTGTTTAGTTGTCAGCACGCTCTCTAGGCTGTGTTTCTTCAGGGTCAACCAGAAATGCCTGGAACCATGTGAAAAACAGGATGTACATGGACCAGACAGACTGGTTACAGCCACCTCCTTTTTGAAGGAAAGGTTTGCCAGAGAAGAAGGATGTAACTTGATTAATTTACTATTTATTTATTTAAATACCTCAACAACCAAGAGATTGGGTAAAGACTGGAATTGTCCTGGAAATGTATTTCAACATCACAACACACCTACATATAGTGGAGAAAGCATGTTTTTTGCCGTATTATTATATCTGTCTTCCATTTCATAATGAAGATGCTTTCAGGGCAGTATGAATTGGTGATTTAGATTGCTTCTTTCATTTACAACAGCTGAGGATTCATAATGACAAAGAATTACATGAGTTCTTTTTCTTTGTTATTTGATTCGTCTGAGCCTAGCCCTGCAGATCACAGGAAAATACACTGTGACCCTTTTTATCAGCCCTTTCCTAATTTCACAGTTTACTAATTTTCATAAATATCAAAAGGAACAAAATTACTAAGGAGTGCTCGGTAATTTCTGAAGTATCCATGCTGAAAATGCATAGATGATGATTATCATCAGCAACTCCTCCTGCAGAAGCTGTCACAGAGGGTGTTTATAAAATGTCTTGCTGGAAGAAACCTGTTCAATAAAAACCTGAAACTCACTGATAAGTATTCAGATGCATTTTTCAGTCAAAAATTTCTGATTATTTTCAATCACCATATTGGTTTATTACATTGAAAATATGAGCACTATTAACTAAGAATATGCCTGTTATATAAATGAAATTAAAGCCTATCTTACTGCATACAACTTATATGGAAAGACCAAGAGCACAATAATTAGATGTAAGGGAGATGGAGCCAGACTCTTTCTCAGAGGTACTCAGTGAAAGATGAGACAGTGGTCACAGATTGCACCAAGAAAAATTCTGAGTGCAATAAGGGAAAAAAAATTCAAAATTAACATGGTCAAACATGGATTAAATAATTATCTTGAGAATCACTAGTTGGGGCATATCTCTCCTTGGTGATATTAAAAACTTGATTGGAGAGGGTCCAGGGAAAACTAATGTAATTTTGGAGTTGGCACCAGTTTACATAGGGTATTAAATCAGATGAGCTCCCAAAATCCCTTCCAACAAATTTTTCTATGGTTTTTGATCCAAAAATCCAAAACTACACTAATTTCAAGCTGTGATTAGAACAAATTTATAAGAAGTTAATATGACAATGCTCCATAAAGCAAAGCAATAAATATTATAGAAGTCCAAGAGCTCTGCTTATACCTCCAGTGTGCTACTAATTGTCCAGACACACCAAGGATGGTCTGTGCTCCAAATTCACAAGCTGTCACTCGCTCAAACTGATATACCCACTTATAGAGTGATCTTTCATTGAATGTGGGGACATGCCACATAAATGTCTTCATCTCTAAATGTTTTCGAGTAAGCTTAGATTTTACAGTGTGAACAGACCTGATTGCTGAAGCTAAAAGAGTTTAGTGGGGGGCTCTTCTCATTCTATGGTGGAAACCTTTTTTTTTTCAGGTGAATCATGCTAAACTTCACTGACTGCAGTGACCAGAGTGGTGCCTGACTGTGGGGTTCGATGAGGACAGATACGTTCTAAGTACATAATGTTGAGATGAATCTTGTCCAAAGCACTTTATAGAACAGTTTAACATCATTGTGACTAACTTCTATTCTACAAATAGGAAAAATGGTGCCTAAGGTGGTGATGTGGCTCTCTCAGATCATACGCAAATCATGTGAGAACATCACTCAAAATTTTCAGCACTGAGTTAACCAGGTCCTCCCATAGATTGCACAGTTGAATAATACCAAAACTACAAGGAGAGACAAACTTTTATTAAATGTCATCTATTGCTCATTATGCTAATTAAAGATCTGGAAGGCTGTGCAGGACTTGGCTATGATTTAGAAGCAGACTGTGTTCATATATGGTAGGCTGATCACACTGGCAGGCAGAAGCAATAATGTATATATTACTTGCTAGAGAAATCTGTGGGTTTGGGAGCTTTAAGGAGGTATATAAAAACACACACTTCTGTTTAGCAGTAAAATTATAGTTTAGTATGAAAATTGTAGAAGGAAAAATTGGTAGAAAAGAAAAACACATTAAAATTTAAAGTTCAGGAAAACCTGTTCCTGAAATCCTTTATACTCAGCATCTCTATTCACTGTGTTTAAATAAAGTTTATGCATGATGTAGGTGTCAAACCACCCTGGACTGGAATGAGCAGGGAATACGTGGAATAGTCCACTGCCACACTGCCAGATTTGACAAAAATAACTTTTGAGTCACAGATTCTTCCAGGTTCAACACTATTTACCTTGGTGTTACCCAACCCCTGACCTGTGCAAGTCACAGTGCCTGAAGCTCTAGGATTAACGTCCACTTTGTTCCCAAGCTCCTTTGTAAATGATATTAAAAATGTATGGCTTGTTCTGCCTTCCCTTATTGCTCTATAGATGTCAGGGTCTTTGATCAACTGCACTGGCATGAGTAGGATTTACTTGTATTACAAAATTAATGAGTTTTTACTTAACTGAGGCAACACAGCAGCACTACTAAAAATCTCACAGTTTCAACATACATTAACTAATACTGAGGTTTCAAGGCTTCTTAGAGAGCAGATCCAATCCTCAGGATTCAAACTTGACAACCTATTTAAATCAAACTCAGTCTGCCATGCAAGCAGATAAGCTTTCCTTTTGGCTTGCCCTGGAGATGAGAGTCTAGTTCTTTATCCATAGGAATAACACAAGCTGGGTTTGGGTCTTAAATCAATGCAAATACCTTGGCAGGCTGTATCTAGGTCTACCTTTCTCATCATAACTTCTATCTAGAAATATAAGGAAGGAAAATGAAAACTACAAGAATCCAGGTGAAACCGGATGAAACCTACTGTCTATAAAACTTCTCCTCCGCTTTCTTTTTTTTTTTTTTTTGCTGGTCTCTGTGGTGGATTCACCTTGGCTGAGTGACAGGTGCCCACCAAGCCTTTCTATCACTCCCCCTCCAATATGACAAAAGGCTGGTGACCTGAGACAAGGAAGGTCACCCACCCATTACCATCATGGGCAAAACAGACTTTACTTGGGGAAATTGGAGATCTGAGAAACCAGCTTTCTCTGGGGACAAAGGAAACTTTAAATACCTTTTCTACAGATTGTTACCTAAGGGCACACAGGTTTATTTTGTTTCCATTGAGTTGCCAGCAACACAAATTGCCTCTCTTCATTGTGGGATCATTTACAGGTTGATCAACTTGAGATCTGCCTACAGAGAGGAACAAGAGTTACTACAGTGACAAGTTGAAGAGGGAAGTAAGAGAAAAATGCAAGCCTGGAAGTTTATCCAACCCACACGTCCTGTGATGTATGGAGCACTGCTATTGTTATAAAGAAACTCTTACATTCCAGGTGTTATGAGACTCCAAGGTGATAGAATCTGAATATCCGGGTCTTGAAGATGTTCCCCAAACCCCAGAAGTTTAAGTGTTCTTTCATTTGCTTTGTTAAATACTTTTGTAATACAGTGCTGTCATTATTAATCAAGGAAATCACGTAAGTAGGGATATAATCACAGAACTCTAAATCCTTCTTGGGTATATCAGAGGTAATGGAAAGATAATTCACAAAGATTAGAAACAGATGAAAGTGAGGCTTAGAACTGATTGGAGGATGTTCTTTTCCCCTCATGTCTATTAATCCCTGTCTCAAAAATAATGAAAAGCTTCACTTACATAGTCAAAAAACTTCAGAATTTATGTGCTTGCCCAAAGGAGAATATTCTGCAAAACCCAAATGTTTTCCTTGCACACAAATCACTAAGTTTTGAAAATTTTTTAAATGTAAATAAAAAAATACCAAAAGCGTGAAATGCTCTCTGTAAATGAAGAATATCACTTGAAGAAGTTAAAGACATGAAAAGGTTGGTCACTAGCTAAGGGTGTGTTATCTGAATTGACACACCTGGTCTGCTCTTTGCTGAGAAAATCTGCACAAGGTTACATTGCACTACACAAACTGTCCCAAACTACCAAAACTGTGCAAACAGAAATATTGCCATGCTGTTTTTTCTCCATAATCTGAAGCAAAGACATTGAAGTTTCTTTAGGGGGAAAAAAATAATTGAAAACCAAAAATGGATGGGAAAATAAATTCAGAAGGAATTAGAAGCTCAATTCTTTTTATGATCCTGGTGGGAATGAATAATGAGGAACTGGCAATAAGTATATGTAGTGAAGAAAGAAGAATTATACACAGTGAGGCAAGAAAGGCATATACAGCATCAATGTAAATTAGAAAAGTTTCAGGAGAATCTTCCTGTTCAGACCTGTTCGTCTGTTACTGAGCTCCCAAATAAAGCTCTGCTTCTGGAGTCTATCTCAACTGTGATAGATGCTTCCTGGGAACGTTCATCTCTTCGACTGGAACTGAAGGTCATCTTAAGTGATACTTTTCCCTAGTTCATTGATGCATACTGGTCAAAACCGTTGTGATATTTAAGCCTAAATGATGAGAGCAGCACTTTACAGCCCATTTACCATCCTAGGACTGCACAAACAAAAGTTATTTCAGCCCAAGACCCCACAACCGACTTGGTCCACCCAGCTGATTAGAGGGGTGGAGGACCTCTCCTACAATGAAACCCTGAGAGAATTGGGATTGTTCAGCCTGGAAAACAGAAGGCTTAGGAGTGACCTAATAGTGGCCTTTCAGTATCTGAAGGGAGCCTACAAGAAAGATGGAGAGGAACTTTTTACATGAGCATGAAGTGACAGAACTTAGGGGAGTTTAGATTACATATTAGGAAGAAATTCTTTCCTGTGACAGTGGTGAGGCACAGGAACATGTTGCCCAGAGATGCTGTGGCTGCCCCATCCCTGGAAGTGTTCATGGCCAGGCTGCATGGGGCTTTGAGAAACCTGGTCATGTAGAAGATGTCCCTGCCCATGGCAGGAGGTTAGAATTAAATTGTCTTTAAGGTTTCTTCCAACCCAAGCCATTCTATGATTCTATGATTCTATGGTTCTGTATTCTGTAACTTTGGATGTAGAAGAGGTGATTTCTGTATTAAACTGGACAGTTACATTTAACCTGAGTGAAGGCCATACTCTTGTTGAGGAGCTATTTTAAAGTGTCACAATTTAAGAGAGAATGAAAACAATAATCCTTACAGTGCTTTGATTTCAGCTGCTCTCTGCCCCATGACAATAGCAAATTAAGCAGTTAAAACCCTACAGCAAATGTATTTAAATCAACTGAAACAGCAAAGAATAACCTCATAGGCTTCAGCTCAGTCCTGGAAGACTCCTACTGCCTCATAAGGGACCATAGCCCACGCTCAGCTTGAAGGTTGCCTTTGTTTTGCCTCCTGGCTCAGAACTGTCTCAGGCAGCTCTGTTCTTTTTGTGAGCAAATGCCTAACTGTACTTTATCTCTATAAAAAATGCGGATAATTTATCATTATCTCACTAAGGCTTTGAAAGGCTCCGTGCCCAATATTGTCTCTGACTGAAAGCTCATGAATTCAGAAGATTGATGTTGGCACAATTGTGTATCTACCCTTTTAAGTCAAATATTTTCCCATAAATATTTTGAAGAGTGTCAAGCCTAACAAGATTTTAAAGGGGGAAGCATTTAGAAAATGTCTATTTTAACATTTTTGATTGCCATATTTTAATCATGACATTTCAAACTCTCTGAAATGAAACTTGTTAAATTGCTAAATATATTTGGGTTAAGAGCAGAAAGAAATATTGGATAGCTGCACTGAAGGATTCTATTATTATGGGAAAGGGAAAAACACTAAAACTGAAAACCATAGACCCAAAAAATCAACAACTGAGCTTGTATTTCTGATAGAAAGACACATTATTTGGTTTTCATCTCGAACAAATTGTTGGATGTCCCAATTCCTTCAAAGGCTTTAAAATCAAGACATGTAGTTTCCCAGACAGAAAGGCTTCCTTATGTAAATTCCTGGAAAGACACACAAAAGGGGCTATGTCTGAGGCTCATCCCTTCAATGTATTTGCTTTCTCCAATTTACTTTGTGGTTTTTGCTATCAGAGAATGCCACACTGACTTCCAGAGGTGCACACACTTTCCCATTGCACACTAAACCTGAAAGTGGCATTATTGCTTCTTCTAGCTCCTGCAAAGGCTTCTGCCTTGGTAGAAGCTGGATATGGATATTTAGGTAATCTTTCTCTTCCCCAGCTCTAATCCACTGCCACCCAACCTGGCTCACAGTGCTTGGATTTTCCTTGTTCTCTGGGACTAGGAAAGGGAGAAAGCAAATGAGGAAGGATTACACATCAGTAGTGATCAAATCATTAGTGTGCCTTCAAAAGCACAACCCATGAGCCTGAAGAGGTCTGGCAAAAATCTGGCCAGAAGTCATTCAGAAACCAAGAAGAGAAAAAATTGCTTCCAAGCCTGTAACTTACCCTGCTGGACCACTCAGCTTTTCCTCAATCTCATTCCCTACCCACCATGCACAATTCTGAAACAGTCTTGAATAAAGAGCGCATAAAAACCAGCAGAGTTGTTCTGGAGGGTGCCTATGGGCATAGAGGAACAGCAGAGATGTTATTCTCCTGTGCCAACACCATGTGCTGAATACAACCAGTCACAGCACAGGACTTCATAAACCCTTATATAAATTGCAGCTGACTACATCCTTCCAGCCCTGGGATGGGCCAGGAACAGCCCAGTCCTTGTGTACCCTTGTTTTTTGGCAAGAATAGAGTAATCCCCAGCACACAGAAAATGTCAAAAAACCCCATGGGCTACACAAGCCAGTCTCACACCTCCAGCTCTGCAGAGGGCATTGCTGCAGATGGGATGATGAACTAATCTGAGATGTGCCTGCCCCAACATGCTGGCAGACTGGGTTCACAGAAATACAGGGTCTCTTGGTCAGAATATTCAGTAATTTTTCTTTCTTGTCAGCAAAATCTCATCATCTTCACCCAAGAAAAACTCCAGTCAATTGCTCAAGGAGGTATTGTATGAAAGGTTAGTTAAGTATCGGACAGTTGGTCTTTGAATAGTGTTGTTCTGCATAAAGAGAAAATGGACATGACTCTTTCCTTGGTGAACAGAGGAGCTAGACTGGCTCTTGTCAGCTCAGGTGAGAGTTTTGTGACTTTTTCTTTTAAAAAACCAGCTTAAGTTAAAGATGGTTTATTATACTGGCAATTACATAGTCCCACTTTAAATTTCTAAGGGGTCTGTAAATTGCTTTCATGGTGTTTTCAAACCAGCTGGTGGCTGTGCTGGCTGCCCATCTAAGTTATTAGTGAATGATTTGGCACGCCGTTAATCACTGTGCACTCGCAATGCCAGCTTTGGCAAGAGATTTTGCTTCCTTAAGGAATTTCCTATCCTGCAAATCAGAGTTTAGCACCAACCAAACACCATCTATCTAGACTAAAGTCTGCCTTACACAGCATGAATTATATTATTACATTCATTGCCAGCAATAAGTCTCTTGAATGTCTTGGTTGTTTTTAACATACACTCAGTTTAGGAAAGCAAAGCAATTCTTCAGAATGAGTTTTCAATTTGTACGCTTGAATAGTTTAAATTCCATTCCAGCAATACATAATGCATTGCTGCCATGCTCTGTATCTAATTCAGGCTGCTTGGATATTAAGACAGTAACCACTTGTGTATTGTCATCAGTACTTAGCAGACTGAGGACAATCTTAGAATGAAAATCATTCTTAGCAGGTTCTGCATTTGGTAAAGTTAAGGTTGACATCAAGATAAACCAAGGAACAGTGGAAAATCAATTACTGTGTACTTTTCCTTAGTATGTTCTAGAGAAAATAAAAGCTTTCTTAATGTTTTCAGCCTGACCAGCATTGACACAGCCCACTGCTTATGAGAAATGTCATGGTAATTGTACTGCAGTTTCTACCACTGTCACCAGTCTTGTTAGAGATTAATTTAGGATTTGAAGGAATAGATGAATTTATGTGCAGCCCCAGTATATTTTCATGATGTTAACTCCTGATGCAAAATTGAATGAATGGATTCTAGCACTGCAGCATGGATCACACGCTTTACAAATGGAGTGGCAATGTAAATCCACCTCAAATACACTCATCTCCTGCAGAACTGAGACTGAAGGGGTCATGCAACATGCACACACTCCTGACCTGGAGCCATGGGTCTCTGAAAGTATCATCTTTCAGAGAACCAAAAATGAGTTTGTTTGCCACTTACAGTAATTTTAAATTTGTCAACAAGCAAATTATTGATCCTTGCACTGAGAAAAAATTCAATACAAGTCACCCTGCTACTTAAATTCATATTGATGTGTCAATTTTATGCACTGCTTATACTAATTTCTTTGCCATAAGACTGCCAGATGTAATATTCCTATACATCTGAAAAAATACATTTTAGGGATAGCTTATTGAGGCAGAGGAAACCTTAACATTCTTTCAAATGCAAAATGAAGCATTTTGAAATGAATTTATTTTAAACTTAAAATTAAAAATAAATGTGATCAAAAAATACCCAGATTTCCTATGCTGCAAAGAAAAAGCATATGCCAAAAGACATTTTTTTAAATCTAACATCATTGTTAACAGTGAACTACATTCTAAATTTCAAAAAAAAAGTTTGGACTTTTTCACACATTTCTCAATATTTTTTTGTTTGTTTCACAATAAAATATCAACCAGATTCCCCTACGTGGTTGCATTAATGATGTGTTCTGGATGTATTTCAAACACAGAAATGACAATGTCATTCAGTCTCTGTGTTGTAAGTGGCAAGAAAATTCTTCCTTCTTCCTGAAGACCTTTGGATTTTACGCCAGGATAGGGGCTGATGGCAATATTTTGCAATGATGGCACAGCTCTGGACCTGCCTAGGACACACCTGGTTCTTAGATTCTTCTGTTCAAAGCCTGCTGCTCACAGAGTCGTGGAAGAAGATGTAGTGGAGGAGTGAAGGAGTCCCCTTTCTAGTGGAAATGTATTAGAGGTAGATTGTTCGTGCCATTTCCTGGCAATTTCTGAACAGTCTCTCTGTGTGCAGGTACAAGGTTTTATAAAATCTGTTTTACAGACAAACTTATGTCCTTTGGACAAGTCAGAACTTGAACAGCTTTCAAGGATGTCAGGCAAATATTTCCTATTTTCAATTTTTACTAAATAGTGATGTATCATAAGCTACAGTGAAAGAATAACAGCACTGGAGAAATAAACCTGGATATCCAGATATTGCTGTTTTGCCTATGCCACAGCCTTCACATAAATTTAACCAAACATTATTGCTTCTGTCTCAAAATCTTACAAAGACCTGAGGAGACTTAAGAAGGAGCTGCTTGTACGACTCAAGATAGTTGCAGAATTTCTGATTATTTGGGTTAACACTGAGAACAGGCCAATTTGAGAGCCCCACTGGACCCTCTGGCATTGAGAGCACTCTCCATGGGTGAGTTTCCACATTCCTGCCAGCTGGCTGACAGGGAGCCCCGGGGTCCTCTCACCAGCCATGTCAGTGTCGAGCTGCCCAGCTCCCCAGAGCACCCTGTGGGCTGAGGTCAGGAAGGTGGTAATGGAGGGAGGGGAGCAATATCTTTGAGTTGCCCATAAAAGTGGTCATTGTACAAGTTCCATGCTACAGAAAATGCTCTGATTTTTCCTTCCCATTCTCAAGCAAGGTCATGCCTGTCAGTAAGCCAGCTAACACAGATGGAACCTGCAAACAAACAAAAGTCAAATGTCAAAACCATATCTGTTTGGGGGCATGAATACTGGTTTAATAAAAGTTACTCCCTCTCCTACTAATATTTTCTTATTCACATTCATAAACCTTCCCTTTACCACTCCTGTCTCCAGGCTTCTGCAGAGTGGAAAAAGAGCTAAAGGAGAATGTACAGTAGTGTATGGCATATAAATCCAGTCCATGAACATCATCTGTCATCAGCATGGGGATTTTTGAGGGGAAAAGAATTTTTCCTCCATGAACAATAAATGAATTCCTAATGCAAACAAATTACATAGCCTCCTCAAAAAATCTTGCAAACTGAAAATTTCATCAACACTGAAGCATAATCAGGTAACTGAAAACTCAGCTCCACAACCTGCAAAGGCAGTAACTTTTTATATGCACCAACCATTACTACTTGCAGCTGAAGTTTCAAGGGGAAATGAAATTTCTTTGTGATGCAGCCATGAACTTAATTTTCGAGAAACATCTAAGATAACCACACATGACCTTGCTAGTATACTCACAGTGCTAATTAATAGCTATTCCTTGGAGATAGTTTTAGTGAAAAATAAATCAAATCAAGTATAGACCAAATTTTTCAAGGGATATATATTCAGGTATCTGTTTGTACCACCACTAAACTTGTCTACTCTCTTTTGGCATCTCCATCACTCTCTTTTAATGAAGGCTATAAAACAGAGATATAATTGAGCCAGTGGCAGGAAGAAAGCTACCCTTTAACAATTTTAATAGCTTCTGAGCAAACCCACACAGTGAGAACCAGCCACCTGGACACTCCAGGGCTTAATAGATAGCTATGGTAATGGTATTCCAATAGCACACATTGCCTGAGACACTCCTGGATCCTGTGATAACTGCTGCCTTGGCACGAGCTTTTAAAGCTCTAGCTTAGCAGAGTGCTTAAAAGCATCCTTAGTCTAAAGCAGTAAATTTAATAAAGCTGCTCAAATGTTTAACAAATAACTGCCGTGATAAGTCACGAACTGATGTACTACAGTTAAAGGAGGGTCTGAGCCCTAAGCCTGCAGAAAACACACTCAGACCATGGGATTTTGGGGTTTTCTTCATCTATTCTTTCTGTGCTATTCAAGTGAGTACTCGAATGAGAGTGCCTATAGTGTCCTTATGAAACAGGACTCTGATGGACTGAGCTTCCAGGAGTGTCCTGGAAATGTGATAATTGCTTCCCTGGAGCTCTTCCCTCCTGCTAACATAGCCCAGACTGTGGCTGGTGCTCTGAGACTCAAAGATACATTATTCACTTATGTTCAACTTGTCATCCACTGGGACCCTGGGGTCCTTTGCTCTTGCTCAGCCAGTCTGTGCAGCTCTTTGCCTTTGTCTCCATTGAGCTTCTTGAGGCTCCTACCAGCCCATTTCTTCAGCTTGCAGACCCACGTGAATCTATCTTCAACCATGTCAACCATTCTCCCTAGTTTGGTTGGGAGAATGTGAAACTACACACATGTGAAAGCTGTATTCTGTCTGTCACCCAGGAAAATGACAAAAATGCCGATTGCTTTTTTGAATCCTGATCCTATGGAAGCACCAAAGTTCTAAATTCTCTCCTCTAGCCCAGATGGATGTAGTGAGGAGTTTATGAACAGAGCTTGGAGTAGCCTCGTGTGCTATATCCAGGGAGCTCTGCACCTACCAAAGACAAATACATCAACTCTGCTAAACTCAGATTTATGAGTTAGCTAACCTTGCCCGCTTGAAATCAGAGCTGTTATTATCACCATGCCTAAATTCAGCAGCATTTTGTATTGCAGACACCTGACCTAACAGTCTAGAATCCTACTGCTGTCAGATGGAACCAGTCAGCTGAGCTGGTGGAGCTCAAGCTGCTCCTAGGCATGAGAGTGGACGAACACAGGCATAAACCAAATGCCAACAGCTCTGTTCACTGGGTCTTCTCCAAGTTGCAGGGAAGACCAGGATAGACCAGGATAACATGTTGGATGCAGGTCATGAGTAGTCAGACCACCTCCAGCCCCAGAAGCCAGACCAGGGTTGCTACTAATGCTCCCTCCCTACTCAGTCAAGAGACACAAGCTCCTCTTTGGGACAGTGCTTTAAGAGTCTGTGATACGCATGCCTGTACATCTTCCCCTCCCTCTGCTGATTACACACTTGGTTTCTTGGATGTGTAGTCAAAAACAATGAAACCTGCTCAGTCTGCCAGTGTGACAAATGGGAAAGGCAGTCCTGATTCCATGTCAGGTCTTTATAAAAGTAACAGAGGGGATTGCTTTCTGGAAACACCTGCCTAGCGTTAATTTTCACATATATGTCTGCATTTCTGAGGTGCTAATAAGTTGCCCTCAATGTAATTTAGCAAAGCCTGGCACACATCCTCCCTCTCCTGAAGATGCTTTACTCTCTTTATTCAGGGCTCTTTACCTGTAATGACATGCTCTGCTGCATATTTAAAAGGTTCAGCTTAATAGAGCCATGGTTATGCTTAGTAGATTGTGAGAGGGAAAGCTGCTTCTTTGACAGCAAGTATAATTTGCCCAATTTTACCCTCTTGATAGAGAAGCCCAGCAATTTCAGCTAGGAAAATCCTAGGAATAAAAACTCTATCTCTTGTTAGAGATAACAGCATGGTAAACAGCTATAGTGTTTCAGGATTCTTCATTCTCTGTTGGTTTTGCACTCCTTTCCAATCATTAAGATTATTGCAAATGTTGCTATGATTTTTTAAAAATTATTTTATTTTATTAGGCACTATACAAACGTGTTGTGCTAAGTAGAAAGAAAATGAGCACGGGAGCAGCTGGCCATTTCCTGCTATCTGCATGAGCTAGGTGAAAATACAAATAAGCAGATTTCCTTACCATGTGTCAGGCACCAGGTTTAGTTTGACTGTAATTGCTCCCCCGATTGCCATGCAGAGAGCCTCAGCAGCAATCTCAGCTTTGCAAAACCATCATCTTCTCCTGCAGTTCCAGAGGTGAAATAAGGATGCAGAACTATCTCTGTTGCTCCAGATTCCAAAACTTTTTCTGTCCCTCTTGCCAACAAAAGTCCTACTTTGGTCTTAGCTAAGAGATACTTTATTATTCCTAGTAAAAGCTAGAGGGCTTAACTGATTAATTATTATTGTCTATTACTCCTGGTCTTTCAGTTCTACCACCACTTTATCCAGAAAAGGAACATAGCTTTCATATAGTTCTAAAAAGATAAAGATGGAATGTGAATTATTTAAGGTTGATTTCTGATGCAACAAATATGCCTATTTTAAAGACCTTATCATGCTCTATATTTCCTATATTTCAGTTGGTCAAAATCTAGCTAAGCTCAATTCCATATATTTATTTTTCCTTCAAAATTAATTAAACTCATTTTTATGTACCTATCCCACACTACTCATATCTTTTCTATCCATTAAGATGCCAACAGGAAAATAATTGCAAACACAAACCAGTGCTTTATATCTCCCATCTCACCCTACTTTTACTCTGAGTCAGCAAACAGATTTTCAAAATAAATCAAAGGCTTCCCACTTCCTTGTGGCAAGACACATCACATCACATTACATTAGAGCCATCTTTCAAACTGTCTTACTAACTGGGGTGAGAATATTAAAATAAAAATAATTTCAAATTCCAGTCTTGGCAAGTTAATAGAAGGGGGTATCTTGGTATTTTGAAATTATATTTTGTCATGGCTTTGAAACACACTTTACTGGGTGTCTTATTTGTAACAAAAGGACAGGTTTTTATGTATAGAAAAATATTTCCATATCATATTTAAGCATCTGGACAACAATTACTGGTTTGACCTTTGTAAAAGGCCATTCCTGCAGAACTGAAATGATACTTCCTTAACTCCTGCCATTTTTTGTTGCTGCTCTTCTTTTTCCCTACAATTTCTTCATTCTCACAGCTGCGTTAACATTTAAGAGAGCACCAGGGAGGGAGAAAAAAAATCTGTAGACCTTGTCTCCAAATTATTTGACAAAGAGACATTCTGTTAATACACAGCCCTCCTCTTTATCTCCCCCCTGAAATGGGGAGTTGCAATCTCATGTCAGACTTACCCTTGTTTTTGCCTCCAAAGCAGAGGCTATCAAAATCTCATTGACAGACGTCACCTATATGAATCAACATGAAAAAGCAATGAGTATGTCATATATTTTTGCATTGAAATAGGTCCACAAATTTTGCCCAGCTCTGATACGAAGCCAGCACTGGAATGAACGCTGCTTTGCATCCTTAACTATAAAAGCTGCAACCTGCACAAGTCTGATAACAGCTCACAGTTACTGCTGAAATATTTTTTTTTCCACCTTGCAAGCAATTCCTTTAAGGGAGAAAATTGCAGTGCATCCATTAACACCAATAACTTTGCGTTCCATCTGTCCCATGGCTTCATGCATGCTGGGGCTGCCAGAGAAGGGATCCCACATTTCTGGGTGGAAAATAAGCCTGAAAGTGTGCAATCAACCACATTCCACTGGGATACAAGTCAAACCCTTCATGACAGCAGTGGTCAGCCATGGTGATTGTTTTCCTGTTAAACCAAAGTTCACCCTATTTTGTTAATTTGCTCTGCTCTTAGAGAAAAGGATTTCAAGCTCACAGGAGTCCAGGTTCTGGAACACTCCTCCTTGTCCAAATACCAAGCTGACAGACTGAGCATCTATGGGCTTTCCTCCCACTCCATCTCTCCAGAGACCTGCTAAGACTTTGCAGTTGAAATTAAATGAGCTACCCCATAATTTTACATGTAACTTGTCACCAGCAGTCTAAGTAATGAAGACACCTGCTGGTTGCTCACCACCCAGGCATCAGAGAGATCTCTCCTGGCATCGATTTTAATTAGTTCATTGCAATGCTTTTTGTCTTCTCATCCTCTTTTCATCAGGAAACCTTCACCCATACTCCTTTCAAAATCCTACTCTGCAGATCTTGAGTTGTGCTGAGCTGCAGCTGGCTCAAAAATTGGACCCCTTGTGCTCAGAAACTTCACTCCTGAAGGCAGAGCAATAGAGCAATTGCCCTCTCTTATGCCCTACTTATTTCCATGCAGTATAAATAGTTTGCATACCTTGTGAATCATCTAAATTCTGTAGAATCGACATAAAAAATATCTGACCTCATTGAAAATGAAATCTTTCAGCCTCTCATACTGAGAAGTCAAAATTCATTACTGGATGTGCAGAACTGCAACTACCCATCATAACAATTTTCACAATGTACCATAAATTTATAACAACCCTTTCCCTAAGAGCAGACAAGATGTGGTACATTTGATCACATGTAGGCCAGTTCCTTACAGAAAGAACCATAGTGGGAAAAGAAACTTTAGTATATACAAAAAGCCTATTATCACCATGATCTGGCGCAGATACAGAGAAAGGAGCACATGAACCACAGCATGAGAATACCTGCAAGAGGGTACAGTGAAGCACAGCCCCAGTGCCAGTAATTAAATGCCTGTGAAGCCTCTGTGGCCTGTGAACAGCAGAGATGTGAACTTTCTAGGGCTCTTACTTTGCTGCTTAAGGCTCACACTCTGCAGCACAGGACCAGGAATGCCTGTACTACCAATTAAATGAATGGGACAAAGAGAGATTTCAAGCACTGAGCCCCTACTACCTACAATTAATGTAATGATTTTTGGACTATTACAGCTAGTTCTTCTATGATAAATCTTATTTTTTGAAGGAGGCTATTTCTAGCTTAGAGCAGCCTGTGCTGTTTAGTAATTGCTCACCTCCAAAAGAAGGCTCATTCTGTCTCCAGAGACCTGCCCTGAAGATGTTCCCTGAAATGGTCTCTGACCCTGCCCAGCACGAGTAAGGAGTATGTCCTTAAAGAATGGCTCCAAGAAGGCTCTCTGGAAATAGGGGTTCTTATTTCTTGAGCACAGGCTGTCAAATTAAAAAAATACATTACCCAGAAGAATAAGGCAGTTAAAATCTGTTTCAGAGGCTGAGGATTTGAGGATGCAAAAGACACAAACAAGGAAAATTTGAACACTTGTAGTGATACATGCTGTGTATCTGCAAACAGTGCCAGGGAAAGGAAGACATTTAGAAGCTGCTTTATGTACCTGCTTTAAGCATTTAATAGCTTCCATTTACCTCAGTTAGAGATGGAGAAGTATCACATTTTTGAGGACTGTAACACTACCTATAAAATAAAATTTACGTGTACAATGTTTTCTGCAGAGTGAAAAAACGGAGGGAGAAGGGGGAGCTGTGTGAGTGATCTGGAGCGGAAGAACCAGTCATGGTGCTTCTATTAGTGACTGACAGGAGAGCACCTTCCTCTGGTGCTGGGGCAAAATATTCAGGCAACAGCTGCAAGTTACAGGGATCTGTTGGCTACGGTGGTAATCAGATTTATTTCCTGTCTGCAGAAGTAATTTTATTGGCTCGGTAGATGGGAGAAAAACTACAATATGCTCAGCTGGAGTCAGGGTGGTGGGAAGCTCTTTACCTGGCTTTGTGCCTGCAGCCCCATCTGAGAACCAGAGAGAGATGGAGAGACAGGCTGTCAGTCCCTGGGAGACCTGATGAAAAGAATTTCAAATTTGCCACATGAAGGAACTCACTTGCTCCCATCTTCCATTTCTGTAATAGAGATGGGAATTGGAGCCTGTTTTCCCCCAGCCTCATGCCAGTGACCTGCTTAGAGGAGGAATGGGTTTCTCACAGAGGAAGCAGCTTGCTCCCAGTGAGGCTGGCAAAGTAGCAGAGCCACCTTCCCCCAAACCTTCAGCCCTGTAGAACCTGATGTAGATTATTTTCCAACTATTCCTTTTTTCCCCTCAGAATATCTAAAAAGGAAAGGTGAATGCTTACAAGAAAAGAAAATAAAAATTAAAAAAAAAAGAAGGGGAAAAAACCCCAAACACAAGGATAGAACAACAAACGGATATCACTTTATTTTTCTATAAAACTTAAAAAACACATAACCCTTCTATTTAGGAAAATTTCTAGAAGAAAAAAAACATTTGCAAATTACATTGATGATGTATTTTTGCTATGAAGCTGTTTCAGTGAAAGAAGGACTTTTTTATCTTTACTGAGGGGTGGCTTGAAACCTCCCAGACCAAACACAATAGGCTGAATGGGTAGAAGTGCATGAAACAAAGCTGTTGAGCAGAAAAGCCAGCAATCTGTTTATAGAAACTTAGACATGTCAAGGCACAATGATCTGGTCAATCTGGAGCTGAGGTCACCTTTTTCCGGACAGTCATCATACAGAGTCACAGAATCACAGAATCATTGAGGTTGGGAAAGAGGTCTAAGATCACTGAGTCCAGCCATTAACCTAAATCTGTCAGGTCCATCACTAAACCATCACTCTTACCTCCTCCAGCCTTCCACTGGAGGTAGATGTCCCCCCATGAAGTATGACAGTTCCTTCAGCCATTTCATTGTCCCTTTCTGTCAAAAACAACATTAACAAAAAACTTAAACAGAACAAAACCAACCAAAAGACAAAAAATGCTGTTTTAGGTATGTTTGTTACACTACTAGCTTTGGGCAGGAGAGGCTGAGGAGGGGTGAGGTGTCCATTCACACCTATGAGGAGATTGTGACTTCTATGGTGGGACAAGAAGGAGCAGCAGAAGCTGGTGGCACATTAAACCTCAGCCCCACCAATATTTATAAATATTTGAAAGGAGGGGTCAAGAGGATGAAGCCAGGCTCTGCCCTGTGGTATTGAGCAATAGGACAGAGGCAAGGGGCAGAAAACCATGCACAGGTTATTTTGACACAGATATTAATATACCACATAACAGCTTGCTCCTCTGTTCAGCCTGTGCTAGAAATAACTCATCCCACTGGCTACAGTCTGATCTTTTCAGCAGACTTGCACACTAACCACCTTCCTCTCCCAAGGACAGTTCAACCTTCTAAGGATCATAATTAATCATCACAATACCAACTCCACCCTTCTTGTCAACTCTGAGCAACTGGACCTTTCTCTGAGCCCTCCCTCAACACCCAATTATCTCCACATCCTCTGAGGCCTTTTAATTTGGGAGAAGTTCTAGAAGAGCATTAACAGCAGTTTTGCTGCTATTCTAGACACTAAACCCTCTCAATGACTACACTGCTTTTTGAGGAGTACCTCATCATCCACCTTCATCCAGTACAGGAAGTCAAGCCATACATTAGGTGTTGTATGAAAATAGAAGTAAATTCCACCTCCTACATCAGCCAATAAAACAAGAGTTATCAGCTGGATGCAGATATCAGCTGGGGATGCAGACATAACAAGACACTCCTGGTCAGCACAAAAGTGAGTAGCAGGCCTCTAGTAACCAAAATACTAAATTAATTGGCAGAAAGGAATGTATTCCTTTTCTTCAACCTCTCAGCTATACAAGCCATTCATCATATTCCAGACCCTGATCTTAACTTATGAGACATATTAATTCCAAGCTGCAATGTGCTGTTCCATATTAGTCACTGCTCCTAGAATTTCTTATGATACTAATTAAGCCCTGGGATTCTTAAATTCTCCAAGCTCTGCACTGTGTTTATATTACAGAACACAGGATTCCAATTGAGCAGCCAGCTCATTATTGCTCATGCTCAGACTGTGGGATAATGAGCTATTACTGCTTGCCTCAGGTGATTCCTGAGCTAGGAGGCAGCAGGAGTAAGAGCTGCTGTGTGTAGCTGATGGCATTGTCTCACCATGACAGCATTTAGGAGAGGTTGTCATAAGGAGAAGCCCAAAACTCCAGGACAGAAATCAAAAGGAAAATTCAAGGAGAGAGTGCCAGAAGCCTGAAGTTCTTATTTTCTTTTATTGGTAGAAATAATTAAGCTCACACTTTTGATGGCAGATCATTATTTCTCCCAAGCAATGATATTTGACTCATGGAGCAGAAGAAATATCATCACCATGCACAAAAACTAGACAGAAATATCTTTTCAGTCTTGGATGTAATTGCTGAGATGTTACATTCTCCTGTCTTCTCCCATCACCTGGAAATTACTAATTGCATCTGCCAATGACTGATTCTACTTTGTCTGTTGGCTTTTTTGGATTTTTGTAGTTTATTATTTTCATAAGCTCACTCTGACATTACAGAGAAGATACCCATCTTCTTAAAACATCTCTTATTATTATTTATTCCTAAAGACCTTTGCAATTCAATCCTTTTCTACAATAGTTGCTGGGAAATGCTACTTTCAATCTTCCATAAACTGTTTTTTAACCTGTGTGAATAGGAGTTATGAGATAAAAACAGATAAAAATCTAGATATTCACCATTATAGTAACAGAACTCCTGTGGCTACTGTTCACATTTTATTCTCCTTCTCAGAAGGATCTAAAGTGTTATATCTTATTTGGGATGTAGTGGTTGGGATGGGACACTAGGTTAGGTATAGAATAAAAAATATGAGGAAATGAGCTCTTACTCCCCTGTCTCCCTGAGTAGGGCCTTACCTCTAAAGTAATATTTTCTCCACCTCAAACTCTTTATTCAGTCTTTAAAAGACAACCATCTACAGCTCTCCCCACATCACATTCCATATCTTTTAATAACAACATTATATATTGGTGGTAACAGAGATAAGGATGCACCTCTGCTGTGTTCTGACCGCCAATACTTGAAGGGGGGGCTGGAGGAGAGGAGGAACAATGTGTGCTTCTAGGCTAGGAACCAGGCTCAGAGGATACAGGGGGTCTCAGTGTTGGATGAAACCCAGGTGCAGAGGGAGGAATTTCTTCAGAGCAGTCATCCTTGGAGGGAGTTATCCCGCGCCTAGGTCTCTCCTCAGGCAGAGCCAGTCCATTCCCTGGATATAATCTGTCAGCCAGTCAGGAAAGGTATAAACCAGCAAGCCTACCCTCATCACCAAGGGAGCAAGGCCTGAGAAAAGACCTGTAGTTAACACATTTGGCACTATTGATGCCCTTTGATGCTTTACTCTGGTAAGGAAAAAACATTCCAGCCTAGAGTTCAGAGTTTGTATCCTGCACAGCATACAATAGAGAATAAAACCATGATTTCGCTCATGTCTGATATTGATGTAATAAGCTTGAATTGTGCACTGTAATCCTGGCTTCTAAATTTATTTCCATATTAAAAATAAAGGTAAGATATATTCAATTTTGAACAATATATGCAGCTCTGTCACCAGAGAGAGCATTGCTTTTCAGGCAGTAAGCAATAGCATTGAGAACACTTGCAAAGGGTCTAGAAAAAAAAAAAGCCTGTGAGGAGAGTTTGTGTTATCTAAAAGTAATTTTGTTCAGCAGGTTTTAGGGCTGACAGCCCTGCCTGACCCCTCTTTTGTTTTAATTAAGTAAGACAGCACCTTACATTGAAGGCAATATAACACATCTAGCCCCTCTTTTTATCTAAATCATATCTGCTGTGAGGTGTGGAGCTCTCAAAGATTGTCACCAGACAGAGGGACAGTTTGGGACAAGAGCTGTCAGAGACTTCAGCAGAAACTTCTTCAATTAGAGCCAAAGAGACTTCAGCAACTCCAGCACTTGTTTAGTTGAGACTTCTCAGAGATTCTTAATTTCTCTCAGATCCTGGAACAACAAATATATCTGGCGTGCATGAGATAAAGCTGGCCTGAGAAAATGAGTGTAAGAGCTGAACTTCCATTTCTCCCAGCTACTTTAAATCCTTTATCACTTCTAGTACAATTAGACTTACTATTGCAAATCAAATCAAGACTATAGATTATAATATAAAATAAATAGCTAATTGTGTGAAATACCCAGGCTGTAAACTGTGGGCAAAGCAGATGGACAATGGAAAAGAAGACAGAAAATAAACAATAGGGAATAAAAATATGGGTATCCCAGGTGAAGGTACTGCTCAAAGCCAATCAGCAGCAGTAATCACAGCTGACAGAAACAAAATTACTCTGGAATCACTGAAATAGAGAGGGATGATTGACTGGTGGTATCCACACTCTGCTCTGTGTCTCTGCTCTGCAAGGAAAAAATTATTAACCATTTATACAAGTGATAATCAATCAGCAACATTAAAAACTCTCACAAAGTTTCATATCCTCTGTCCCCTCAAAATTCTGTCAAAACAGATGTTATCTACAGCATTGCCTAAAGGGCCAGCAATGTCTGCCTGTTTCAAAAAAATCCGTGTTATCCAATTTACTGAAATCAATCTCTATGTGCAGATTAATTTGGCGCTGTAGATCTGTGAGTGCATCTTAATTTCCTTAGTAAGAAAAGAAAATGAAATCATGTCAGGAAGATAGACCAGCTGTAAGAAAAGAGCTAGCTGATAGCTATGCAAAGGGCCCTTTAGGGCTATCATGTTTACCAAATTTAAAAGGCTGGCACCAACAAAAATGTGAGACGGTATCTCCTTTTATGAAAGCAAAATCCAGAAATGTCTTTTGAGTTCAAAAACAGAAGATAGCTTTTGTCAAACCTGATTTCTTACTTCATCAGAAAACACCCTAAAGCTTCCTAGGCTGGAGTTTGATGTTTGAAATGGCAGCTTTCAAAATACTACATTTTTAAACTTTAAGAACAAACAAGGAATTTGGCATCAACTAATGCCTGAGTTTAGCACAGCTCCCTGGCTTTGCATCCATAATTTGATTCACTTTTTTAAAAATCAGCACTGTAAACAGTTTTCCTGTTTTAAGGTAGGTTTCCTTTTCTAAGGTAGAAAAGGACAGGTTTATTTCCCATACCAAAGCCTCCTTGTTCTCTGGCACCACACACAAAGACATAAAAACTGATGACTCTTCTTGCTCCCCTTCTTTGGGAACACCCTCACTTGCCTTCCTCTCCTTCTTGCCAGCAGGACTGTGTGCTTCTTTCATTCTTTCCATACTGGAGGCTTTGTGAAGGATGATCTACCCTGTTAAACTGTCTTTAAGCAGGATGAATGTAATTACCTGAGCTGGAATATATCCAGAACTCTGGATTCAACAGCCATTAAAAATCTTGTTGAACATTTGTCATACCTTCTCAAATCGCCACACACAGTGACAGCTTGGCATCTGAGGGATGGTAGCTCAGAACAGCACTGCTCCTACACCAGTGCATTTTCTCCTCAAACAGGGTAGAAGTGAATGTCCCAGTCATGGGAGCAGTGTGATGGATGATGAAGCAATGGACTTTGCATTTCTCATATACTTTCCACCCAAACATCTAAAGAAGGGCTGAATTAAGCTTTGGCAAGCCTCCAGGTTTGGTAACTGGCTGTAAGTTTCAGCACAGGAAGATGGAAATGTGGCTTGTCAAAAGCCACAGAGCAAATTTTACAGCAGAGCAGGGGATGGAAATATCCTGCAGTGCTCACCTCTCCTGCACAGAGATCTCTCCTCCCCATGCCAGAGGCTCCACAAGAGTTTTAACCACAGAAATAAGCTGGTATGGAGCCCCATGGTCCAGACTTACCCTCAGGTGTGAATGCAAGATTTGTGCTGCAAGACACAACCCCTGAATTGGTTAATTAAATCAAATAGAGACAGTCACAGCAAGGAAAACTTTAAAGAAATTATTGCCAAAATCTCCTATTTCTCCAACCTACCTCTCAGCTCCTGCCACATTTGGGGGTATTTTTATTTTTTTTTTTTTTTGCACAATCTCTGACACTTCCAGGGCACTTTCCATGAGTGAGGAGTGTGGAATGAGGCTGCCTGTGGGATAAATGGCCCAAGTATGGCAGGGCATGGGCTGAAGGTGGACTGATGCAGCACAAGCTCTGACTGCTTAATATTCTGGCAGTGGAGAGAGTCCAGGCTGACCTTTCAACACACCATTGCATGAGAATATTTGGAGAGGAGGGACTGTTGGGAAAAAGCTCTTTGTTGAGGAAATGTTGATGTACAACTGGTTCTGTTTGTAAATTAACATGCAGATGACCCCACCATCTTTTCCTGCACAGCTGGAGCAACACATGTTGTGAAAATAATCAACCTGTTATTCTTAGTGTGTAAGCTGTTCAGTTAAGGTACTTACAAATGGTTTCATGACTGTAGCTCATTACCAGAAGACATCTTCTGCTTTATAGGCTCATTTTTAATATGCATTTATATTAAAATGAGATGTTGTAGCTTGATCCGGTTTTCATTTCAAATTCTAATCTTAAAAGGAAGTGGATAATAAATCCCAAGTTAAATCTCATAGTTACTTATGTCATGCCCCAGGTGCTAATGGGGAAAGTAATAAAGTAATGCACAGCAGACAAATAAAAGAAAGTGACTTTATTCTAAAAAAGCCACTAATCTCTAGACTTCTATCCTCTATGTTCTGAGCCTATGATAAGTATTGCTAATGTAGCACCCACTTCTGGTTCTTCAGATACTTGGTTCCAGTGGTATTTGTTTATCCAGCTGTATTTGTTAATCCACTGAAGTCCTGTGTGAGGAAATTCTTGATTATTCTTAGCCATGAAGAGCTTGTGACCTTCATCAAGACTGGCTGCTATCACCAGCTGGCTCAAAGAAATTACCTCAAGTGAGAATCATATTCCCTTCATAGTTTTTCTGGTTACATGTTTAACCTTGGAAAAAACAGTGTTTCTTTTAGGAAAGAGAGAAACACCAGCTGGGCTTGCTGCTTAGAGCATGTTGGACTCCTGGTTTACTTTTGAGCCTATTAAAAGTCAAGTGCCTGTGCTCATCCTAGAGCACAGTCTCAGAAAGAAGCTTTTGTAGGTAAGGTACAGAAACATTTACCTTCTCTGAAAAAAAAAATGGTATCTTCTAAAACAAAAACAGTCAATCAAACAAGCAAACCCAAATGCCTCAATCTGAAGGATTGTGTACGGCAAAGAGTATTGAAAGAGAAAGGTCTTTTTGAGAGAAATACTGGCAATATTTGCCCATCTTAGATAAAAAGAGGAAGAAGGTTTACAAAATGTAGAAGAAGTATGAAAAGAAGATCACCCAACGATGATCTAGAGCAGCCTCAAACAACATCTGCTCTCTATAAGCTATAAGAAAAGCTCTAAAAGTCAGTGTTTGCTATGTTTCTATCAGAGACTCATTTCACTTCACCATCCCAAGCTGTGCATCCACTTTAAGCTAATTGTGCTTCCCATATAGCCAGTTTAAAGGCAAGATCACTCACCCCAAGATAAAAAAAGAGAGTAAAATGTATAAATAAAATATATCACCTTCTGTGAATCGGTCTCCATTGGCTGCTGAGGGAATGTTGGCAGTCTGTCAGACCAGATGTCTGTCTGCAAGGCACTGAGGGGAGGCAGGACCAGCCCACCCCAATTAGTAGATGTGGCTGATAGCTGGAGTGTTCCTCACCAGAAAGGTGCTGGTAGCATGGGACCAAGGTGCTCTGGAAGGACAAGAACTAACAGAGAGATTGGACTGTGCAAGGGTTGAGTTCAACCTGCTGGTTCTCAGTGATCCCATCCAAGAGCTCTGCACTGACCATAACTTGCAGTTAAATATATGACATGCAATTATTTCAAGTCTTTCACAGTCATTTAGTATCACAAAGGATTAGCCTGGTGAACTCTACAGCCATCAGGGCTGCAATTTTCGGTTTTACCTTGTTCTAATATCACAGAAGTCAATATTAAATTATTTTTTTAAAAAATGCCTGGATACAATGGGAAAAGAAGTCGATGAACACTAAGAATTCCTGGTTATCTTATATTCCCTTATGGGATTGTTCAGAAAATTTATGGATAATTTTAAAACTAGATTACCATCTCGTATTTCTTGCCCCATTTAGTCACAAAAACGACTGGGTTCAATCTCACCAGTGTTGCACTTCATCTCTGGAAAACTTTTGTCCAAGAGTTTAATGCTGTTACAGGGAAGATTTATATAAGCAAAATTGGTGAGGTTGGGGCTGAAAGCAAAGTCTGGAAACATGGCAACTTTTCCTGCAATGAAATCTCCAAACATCTATAGTTTCAATAATAATTCCATTCCAGCAGTGATTGAATCAAGATATCCTATTAACTTAATCATCTAAAACCAAGTTAAATTACTGTGGGTAGGATTATGATAACAGACACAGTGTAAACAAACAAAAAAAACCCCACAATAATTGAAACATTTTAGTTTAACGCTGTGACTTCATAATTCCTGGATCTCATTCCAAATGGGAGTAAGCAATACAATGGAATGAAAACACCTCTTGATGAACCACAGAGCTGGGGTGCACTCTGGCATCTGCCTTAACACAGACAGATACTTTTAAGTCCATCTTGGTACGTCCACAGTGCATAGCTGAAGGGGTTTCACTCAGACTCAAAATGTGAGAAAGGAAGGTGGTAACAAATTTAGTTTAGTGTGGTATATACCCATGTGTGTGCCATGTGCATGGCAGAGGGCAAAATCAAACAAAGATTACGAGGAGATGCAGCTGTTAGAGAAGTCATTGTAGGGCTGCAACAAGCAAAAAATGAGATGGAATTTTGAGTCAAAGGGCTCACTAGCAAATGGTTTGGTAGAGTCAGTACACCTGTGGTAGGGCTGTCCTGAAGTTAGGAGATTTGGTGTGGGATCTCTGTAAATCATTAAGAGTTTATTGGCCCTAAATTCTATTTTCAGTTGTTCCTCCAACAGGATTTAATTTGTTGTCTACCTTTTGACTGATTTCCTGTCTTGAAAAAGAAAACATCACCAGCTCTGTAAACCAAATGAGATCAGCTGTGTACCCAGACATGAGAAAACATTTGTGATGCTCTGTAAATTCACTGTAAATCAGCAAGTCAGACTCTTCTTATATTGCCCATTTTTGTCTCCTAAAACAATGGGGACCTACTTTGATTCCGTTTACCATTGTGCTCATTGCTTAGTTTCCTCCACTGCCTGTTTCATGTGTTCATCACCTCAAGAGCAGAGACATTGTTTTCTTTTAGGCCCAGAGAGCTCCACTGCCTTCCTTTCTTTTCCCCTGTACTGACTAGCACCAGGTTTACCTTTACCTGGCTGGTAAATGGCAGCTGAACTAATTTGTTTCAGACCAAATCTCTTGTAAGCTCAGGAAGGCCCCCTCAAACCATTTTATCTTTGTAAAAAAATTGCCTATCTTTGTGCTTTGGTGAGCAAGTCAGAGAAGGAATTACTGGTTTGTCTTGTTCTGTATTTCTCAATATCTAAGAAATAAAGTATACCTTTTTGTTGTTATTTCATTGTTGTATCTACTTTATTGGTGGAGAGCAGCATTTTGCTGCCAAGGTGGATGCTCAGGACAAGCTCTCCGCAGAGCAGGGAAGGTCAGAATTGATGACCACTGCTGTTGACCACCAATGATTACCTGAGGAGATTCCTGATGTGTCCTCATGTCAGTGAGATCAGAATCCAGCCTGCTGCAGGTGTGGGTGAGCCTTTGCTTTCTAGGAATTACTAGGTGGAATCTTATTTGTTCTTTTAAATACTCAGACACAAATTGTTCCAAGCTGTCAATTTATAAAAATGTCTACTTTTGGTACCTCATTTTTTCCCCACAGCTACTGCTGGAACAAAAGTAAATGCTAGCTAGATACATCAATTGATTTTAATGTCAAGGTGTAAGTGTCCTGGTAACAGTAGCCTGGGAGAGAAAAGAAATAACAAGGTTCATGCATTTCTGCCGTGGGAAAAGTCACAAACTGTTTCTCTTCACAAAATGATGACTTAAGGTTGTTAAGGTGGTTTTTTTCTGACAAAAATTAATAAGGTGTGAATCTTAGTCTACTGGCTATCAGACTGGTGGTGAAGACACCACATGCTCAAATACAAAGTTTGATAAACACTGCTCTGCATCAAAGTATCATCTGAAAAGGTCCAGCAGAAATGGGTGCTCTGTAGTACAAGCACAAAAAAATACTGTAAAAGCCATTGATCATAGGAGTGTAACAAGGAGAAGGGTTAAAAATAGGCACAAGCTTCATAAACATGAAGTGATTTTTTTCTGTGTGAAGCTGGGACTCCACACCTCCCAATGTCCTTTGGAAGACCCTCCTCACCAGAGAACACAGCCATCTGCAACACTGGGCAAATATAAAGGTTTCATTCTAAACTCCTGAGCCTGACATTCCCTCCCCAAAGTTCCCAAGCTGAAAACATTTCTAATGATATAAAATTCATAACAGAGAGCTCTGTTCTGGACTGATGTGCCACTGCAAAGCCCTTTGTCTGCTGTCCATAAAAAGTCAGAAACCTTAATTTTTGCTCACACCAATTAGCACTTGCTTCCCAGAGCCACGGTGCTGACACCAGGTCCCAAGTGAACAATGGGAGCCTGTGTCACACAGGCAGGCACCGAGCACGTCAGCTGAGCCTCAGACAGCCTTGAGAGGAAAAACATCTCAGCACTGAGGTGTCCTAATTTTGGGTTCATCTTTTTCACATTGGGGTCTTTCCAACCGTAACCATTCTATGATTCTGTGACTCTATACAGCATCTTCACAAATGAGTCAAAGTTGAAGGAGTTACTGGGTGTTGACATACATTGCTTTAAAGCCTTGTTATAAGAAATTAAGAGCTTCTGACATCCAGTGTGATTGTCACATTTGGCTCACATTGAAGCATAAAGAGACCACAACTTTGAGCAATTTACACCCCAGGTTTTTGCAGCGGTCTGTGTTTCAGCATCCTTGCAGTCCATTTGACAATTCAAATCAAATGTCTGAGCCAGAATGCTGTCTGAGGCAGTTCTGGGGGTTATATCCAGGGCTCCTTAGAATAGAAGCAAGGAGTGGCTTCTTTGGAGAGAATTTGAACCCTGTCTTTATTGATATCCTCTGTGTTATTAAAAAGCCCCATGTGGAGAACAAAGCTAGGTGTTGTTTTGCTGTGCCCTACAACAAGGCAGATTTTCTCCACCACAGGCCTAGTGAGTGAAAACTTCTTCAGCAGAACCCAGGATGGGAGTAAAGCTCAACATAGGAAGTTGTTTGAGCTGAAGAGATCCCATTGGCTTTAGTATCTCTTGCACTGCTGTTTCCATGGCAGTGTTTGGGTGCTGGTGACTTCATTTCCAACTAGAGTATATTTTCCATGATTCCTATTTAAATGCGCTGCCCATAGCTGTATTATTTTTAATTGGGGTGAGTCTGGCACTCCCCAGCAATTCTTGCTGTGGCTTTACAAAGAAGCAGAGGCAGGAAGAAGGCTCACATGCTGCTGAGCTGAACTCAGCTGAACTGGACTGAAATCAATTTGTTTGCAACACAGTTTGACATTTTAACAAAACAGTGGCAAATAACTGTAATTTCATTTTTATTGTGCTAAGAATAGGAACACAGAACAGAAAATGGCATCTTCACTGCACCTGAAGAGCTGAGGCAGTAGGAAGGATGGGATCCATCAGCTGATTTTGATTTGCATATAAATGATGGTTTTTTCCTCACTAGCATTACTGAATGCCTTTAATTAGAGTGTTTATTATTTACATCTTGGCTTTCTGAGAAATAACTTGTTAGAGAAATGAGAGGAAAGAAGCATGGTCTAGTTGCAGGTCAGAGAAGCCTGTGTGTCAATGGCAATCTCCAAGATAACATTTTTATTTCTCTAAGATAGACCTCTTCCTTAGTTACACAACTTTCTTAGTAATTATACGTAATCACTGCAGTTTTACATAATGACAACACTTACATATAATGACTGCATGGGCCATGACAACCTAACTTCTACTGTATTGGTCTTTAGGCTTTCAATTGTATAATATTTAAGGAAAGAGAAGACAATATACACACCAGCAAAGAGCTGGCATTTTAGGCATGTCTTTACCCTTAAATAAAAATCAGTTTGAACCTGTTGGAAGAACGGGGATGAAATTGTTTCCCACGTACTTCAGAATGCCAGACTTCAAGCAATGGGAGCCATTGCTAAGTACAGGAGTTGTCTTTACTGTCTGAGAAATGCAGAGCCTGGATACACAACAGAGAGCACCAGCTCCAGGAGTCGTCCAGCTTGCATCTTCTTTTATGGATCAGCTCAGAAAAAGCACCTTGGTCTTATAGTTGAGGCATAGATGGACAGCTTAAAGAAACAACTGCTGAGCTAAAAGCTGTAAGGATGAAATTCCTGCCTGTCAGGAAAGCTGATGGTCTGGACTCATGCAGGTCAGGAAACCTTTTCTGCCCAGGAGCTGCTGACAGATGCTTCAGCTCTGAATGGACATTTCCAAGGGCTTCAGTTTTAGAGATCCGTCAATGGCTTTCCCCTCTTTGGGCAGGGTTAACAGCTCTGTACATTCCAAGGGGTTATAACAGAAGTAGCTATATACTTTTCCAAATCTGCTGTATTGCATCTCTGGTCCTTTAAATATGTATTGCCAACTCTTCTAGTTTATTGGAATGATTTTTCAGTTCCCCAGAAATTTCAGAAAAGACATTGCACATCCAAGGAAGAGAAGGAGGCTGAGAAAATGCATAGCACTCCTAGCATCAAGGAAAGTGGATCTCAGCCTGGGAGGTTCCTAAAAGCCCTGCAAGAGGTGGGAAGGGTTGCCTACCAAGCCCCTAAAAGTCACAGAAAAGAAAGGTAATGTGCTGCAAAGGTTTAGGCCAATTTATCAAGTATATTCTTTCTAGATGTATAGACAGCTACTGAATCTTGAGAGAGAGCACAGCAGAACACTCTGGCCTCATTAGAGGGGTTTGTGTGACTCAGATCCCAGTGAATGCTGCCATGGCCTCCTGTGAGGAGTGCAGATATCCCTGAAGACGAGATATCTCTGAGAATGTGGTAACTCAATTCCATGGCTTCAGTCCCACTCTGAAGACACACTGCATTTGCTAAACAGGAATAGTTTTTCTCCCTCAATTTTGCCTCCCAGTTTACCAGCACAGCCATTTCTTCAGCGTGGCACCAACTGATAATCTCTCTTTTGGAGTGCTGTGCATCTGCCCAGCCCACTGCAGACAGAGCCAGGCTCCTTCCTGCTGTGCTGGAAGGTGACAGGACATGGGGAGCTTCCCCCAGGGGCTGTCTGACCCCATCAGGCAGGTTTGTGCTCCCTGCATGGGGACAGCTGCTGTGGGTCAGAGCCGGCTGCCATCCAGCTGGCACAAAGCAATAGGAGGAAAAGTCCTCACTACTTCTCCTGGGCCTTAATAGCCCTATTTGAGGACCTTCAGGAACTCCAGTAAGATGAGGTAAATTGAGTTAATTATGCACATTAATCATGCTTATTAATGTAGTGCTAATGAGGATACAGGGTCCTCCTTTTTACCTGACATTAGGCAAGCACAAAAAAAATTCTACTGACTAAATGGTGTATGTGGGAGAGAGGGCATGAAAACCCTGAGATATACTAAGAACATCTACCTGCAAAAGCTGATTATTTTTTTGGCAGGGATTTCTGCCTCTCTACTTTCACATTTAAGTCCTGTCACCAAAATCAAGACTTCTTGTTGTCAAAACAAAACTGCCTCTATGGACAGTGAAGTCCTTTGCCATAGCTGATCACCTGCATGCCAGCTGAAGGGTTCATCCCACAGCACCTGAACCTCTACAGTGCTCCTGTTTCCATGGCTGGCACTAGTCCAGACAGGTACACAGAGAGCTGTGCTGTACAGGCACAGAACTGGGAGCCAGCCTCCCCTTCATGGATGCCTGCTGCCCTTAAAAATGACAGTGAGTTTTGAAAGCTGACTTTCCCCTGCTCTGCCTCTTTGTGAGTAGGGAAAGACAGCAGCCTGCAAGAAATACAGTGGAGATTGTTTCTGGATGAGAAATGTAAATTCCTTGTCTGACAGTTCCCTCTGAAACCAACTTTAAGCAGTTCTCAGACTAATTAAATCTCAATTCCTTGTGGGATACAGATGAGGTTTGGGCCTCTCTGTTCTATATATAATGTTACTCCAACTAGTTTTGCATTATTTTAGAAAGTTCAGTGTGTTCTCATACTATCTCAGGGCTCATGCACCTGTCATGTCTTCTCATCACAAAAATATTATTCTGATGGGATTCAGAACAGGTGTTTGAACTCCAGAAGCCTTCAAATGAAGTCCCAGTTGTATCTAAGGAGCACCATAAAGGACTCAGAGGAGAGGCAGGACCAACTGCTGTGTGGTGCCACCACAGCCAAACCACTCTAGCAGGCCAGTGTGGACTGTTATGCTCCATTTGAGGCCAATCTTTGGAGTCAAGGATGAAACTAGAAGAGTTTAGGAGATATGAAACAAATATAAAAGTAACATCACTTATAACCTTTGAGGAGAGGCCCATGAAACTGAATGAAGGTTCTTCAGGGTCCAAAAAAATTTCAATATTTAGAAGAACCAGATGAAGAGCAAAACATAGAAGAAAGGGACTTTAGTAAGTACCACCTTAGGATGACATTTTCTTTTATGGGGTTTAATGCCTTTATATTTGCCCTTATCTCTATTTTCTCAGGCAAGTATTCATATGTGGTTAAAGAATAGGAAAAAAGACCATAAAAATACCCATAATCTTTCACAAGTAATCTTAATTTGAAAATATCTCCTTCCCACAAACAATACATCTGAAGGAATTAATCTAGATGTCATCTTTTGGCAGCAGATTTGGTCACTGACTCCCAGAATGCTAATATTGCAAAAAAAGATAGAGATCAATGCTAGGACAAAAAGGAATATAAGGAAATGAATAGTTAAATATGAATACAAAGGGTGCAGGAAATATGAAATAGTCTTTGAGAGCAGCCTAGAGACTGGCAGATTTTGCTGAGAAATCTTGGCAAACAGGAGTGTGGTGAACACAGGGCAAAGTGCAGGGGACAGAGGTTTGGTTCTCAGTCCCGCCCTCCTGACAGGAGATCCATCAGGACTCACAGTTTTGTGCTCTGGCTGAGATTCACCATATGGAAGGAAGGACTCCTCCTCATTCATAATGTCAGCTAATATGGTATAAACTCCTCTACCATATGAGTCAATCCTCCTTTCCTTTGCATTCAAGATGGAAATGCATCTGCCACTGAGTGAGAGCAACGGGAAAGAGCAAGCACTGTAGGATGACAGCAGAGGAGGTTAGGAAGGGAAAGAGAGGTGTTGCTTTGCTTTGGCCTGTGAAGTCCTGGGGACAGTCCTGTTGGGGCTGCCAGAAGCTCTTGCTGCTCCATCGATTAATGTCCCTTTCTCCTCTGAGAGGTCTGGTTAGCATCGTCTGCACTAAACTCCTGGATGCCTTCCCAGCTATTTCTATGAAGACAAGGCTTTATTCTGTCTTGTACTTCCCTTCTGCTCTGATAAACCCTTCCATGACCCTCCAGGATTAACTCTGCTGGCCCACTCCTGGGAACAGCCAGACAACATACAGGCTGGAGCCATCCCAAAATTCTCTGGGAGTATGTTTTCTGTTTGTCACTCTCAGCAGTGATGAAGAATCAACATCACCGAGTTCAAGAGTACAAATATTTACACTATTCTGACTGTCAAACCCCCGGTTGCCAAATATTTCATTATTTCATGAAGTACGTAGCATACAAAGCTATTCACCTCCTGATTTCCATCAGCTTATACAGCATCAATGTTTTAGGTAAATGAGGACTCCTCCACATCTTCATTAAGCCACTCTGACACTAATCCAATGGCTTTTGAGCAGTGTTGTGCTCCCCCTAGTTCAGGCTCATAACCATCATAAAAAGCCACAGTAGCAGAAATTTTCCCTCTGCATCAAAGATGAGACTAATTTCACTGGTGCGATTGCAAAATAGTTAGGTGAGAGTGCACTAGGACAAACTGTAAATGACAGAAGATAGATGGGGGAATTAGGTTGTTTTCCTTCCCAGGTCTTTCTCTGTCAATGGCCTGTGCTGTCCAGTGGACACTATCTACATTCCAGTGAGCCACACATTTCCAGGTGTTTCAGAGACTGTGCACACCTTCTGACTCCTCTCTCCCAGCCCTTCAGGGTACAGTCCCCCACATAAGGGCTTCAGGAGGGTCCCACCTCCTCCTGCAGTCCAGCTGTTATCCATCTACAAACCACCACTTGGCACAGGATTCACCACTGGATTAATGTCAGTAGTGGCAGAAGCCCAGCATGCACCAAGAATTCCCAAAGTCTGAGACAAAAGGTTATAATGCCACAATCCTCACTCCCTGAATTCAGCCAGATCCTTGCACTGTGTATTGCACAGTCTCCTTGCTGATGCCCCTTTCTACTGTGTGTCTCTCAAGAGCTCTCCAACTGATTAATTACTTTGTTGATACACTGAACATGGTGGAAAATTCAGGTCATTATGAGAAACATGTATTTGCTTTATTTTATGTAGCCTGAAATACTCTGTGGAAATACTTCCTATTCTCCTTCCTGTATTGCTACAGGAGTTCTGTACAGCTCTGATTTTGCCCTTTGATGGCACAGGGGACTCCTGCCAGCAAGTCTAACATCTGCCTGCATTTCTGTCTTTGCAGGATGTCTATCACCTTCTTTTCCATGATAATTTTTTCAGGTATAGAAAGTTCACTGCTTCAGTTTCACACACAATTCTCCTGCAAAAGCCTCTGATGCTCACCTGCCTCACGTCTGACAGCATTTTGGGGAACCCTTTCTTTCCTGCCACTGACCTCATCCCACTTGTTTTGTTGTTTCCATCTAGGAACCTTCTGTGAGTGCACATTTTTGGCATGTCTCAGCTCTGATACCACAAACTGTATCAGATTTATCAGCACTTGTTTCAAATCTGTACCTCTCAGTAGTCCCAGAAACCAGCAAGCCATGAGACACCAACACTTGTGGGTCAATCTAACAAACTGTTATGTTAAAAATTCACGTGCTATAATTAGCACATGTGGTTATGATTATGGTTATGTGGATTTTATTCTTGCTAGTTAACATTTATGCTTGGCTAATGGTCAGGGACTTTGGTCAGAACTGGAAAACAGGCTAGATCTCTACAGGGAAGGATGTGCAATGTGCTCCCAGACACTCAGAGCACCCTAGCTGAAGTTGCCCCACAGTTTCCCTGTGCTATGGTTAACTACGTGAATAAGTCTGAAAGGGACAGGGGTCTGACCTGGTCACAGGTTTTTTTCTGGTTAATCTCAGAAAGAGTTTGGTTTGTGCATAATCCAGTAGAGAATTCACATTGATAACTCACATCAACAACTTTCCAGCTACAATGTGTGCAATTTTGCATTGCATTTCCATTTTTCTTTATCTTATTCCCAGTTCCATATATGACTTCCTGTGCTGGTGCATCCCCCCCAAGCTGCTCCATCATCCAAGAAATGCTTTTTAGGCCTCAGCCTTGATGAACTGCACCTGGGCTCAGCTCCTCCTGAGCTTATCACGCTTCACAGGAACTAGTCCTGTCTAATGAGCTCCTGTTTTTTAATGAACAACCTTGGAAAATTATTTTTCTTGCCTGAATAACACAAGCGCAATAATATTTTTGTTACTGAACCGTCAAAGAAAGGTACTGACCCAAATTGCAGCCAGATGGAAAATTACTGAGACTAAAGCCCACTGTCTTGCAACCCTATAAACAGCAGCCCAAAGTGAGACCCTTTGAGCTCTCCTGGACTGCAGTGAGCAGGAACTGGCAGATCCCTCTGAGAGGAGCCTCTCAGAGCCAGCAAACTCTAAGTTTGCTGTACTTAGAGGACTGGCAAACAACAGATCCTGGACTGATCCCCACACTCCTCTAGGCTCAACCCTCTGCCCATTTAGAGGATGCAAAGTCATCCAGAGTGGGAACTTCACTGAATTCAAAGGGAATTTTTCACAGATACCTTGCAGACACCCTTTTAGTCTGTGTGCCTGCAAGTGGATATGGTGTTGCAAATGGGCTGTGGATGTGGCTCTCCTGGATTCTTAAGCACCTTAGATTTATAAGAGAGGCCTGTAAGAGAGTTACTCTTGTGGTATAGTGAAGCCTATATGAATCCTTCATTAAATTGTTTAATTTAAACTAATGTTTAACATTTAGGCGTTAACTGTCAACCAAGACTGGGTATCAGTGTAGCAAGGGGATCTACTCTGAACCTTTTGTATCAACAGGAATGTCTTCCCTTTTGCTTTTTATCCTTACCCTTTCCCACCCTTATCCCTGTTTCCCCCACTTAGCCCACTGCCCCTGGGATATTTTTTTTATTTTGGTCATAAATTGGTTGATTTTACATTTGCTTTTTCTCTGTGTGAGCCTTTTCCATCTGCAATAAAGCTCCAAAGTCAATAGTTACAGCAGCTGCACCCTAACTTTTATGACATTCAGAGCAATGTGAGTTTGTTCATCTACATTTTCAGAGTGCCTGGACTATAATTTTATTTTCTGGAAGGATTCTTTCAAACAACTTGCAAAACTTTTGTAGTGCAGCATCTGCTTTACAGACAATAATCAGCAATGGCACTGAAAAATTTTGCATACGGCCACCTTTTTATTTAAGCTATAGCTGAGCTTCTACAGTTTACCTCAACTCATACAATGATTTAATCATTCTTTTGATCTCTGTGAACCCTGGGAGAAGTTTCTTACACTTAGTTTGTGATCCTAACTTTTAAAATTAAATCAATAACACTTCCTTCAATGAGAAGTTTTAAATGCAGGCATAGCTCTAAGCTTGGGAATAGTCTAATTGACTTCAAAGGAATTAAAAGGTGCTTAAGAACCTTGCTGAATTAATAACTAATTGCATTATAACTTCAGGAACAAGTTTAGTTTAACTTGAAAGTTCAGTATAGTTTATTCAAACTTCCAGTTACAGATGAAATGTTCAGGTCGGTATGAATAAACACAGGGGCATATCAGAAACTGCAAATTAAAACTTGCATGAAGGAAAGAAGACTAGCTCTAGAGATACAGGAAGAAGCTAGTCTAACACAATTTCAAAAGCTTATCCAAAAAAATTGATGTTCTTTCCTTTATTCTTGCAAGCTGAAAGATTATAAGGACTGACAGTATAAAATTACAAAGATAGGAGAAATGAATGAACTACTGGAAGGGAATGAAGGGTCTATTCAAAAGACAGTTCCTCTTGCTTTTCCTGCTGAAAAGGATTCTGTTACTTCTCATACACAAAAAATGCTGTAATTTTTCTCTTCTGCAATATTATGTGCAGAAGAAACAACCAAAAAACAGTTTTGATGGTACTTGAACAGATTTCAAGAAGTCTTGCAGTGTGCTATGAATAGAAATACATTTGTTAACTGATGGAGAGGAACAAGACATTTTTTCTTTGTCAAACCCAGATAAAATGTAACCAAATTGCTGGACTGGTGGGATTATATTCTCTCCTTCTTCCTTGCTCCCAGGGACAATGGAAACTTTCTTCTAGTGTAAAAGCTTTCTTTTTTTGGCTGAAACAATAATGAAAGATGTTGTTATTTTTTAAATCCATTAAAAAAAACAAAGGCTTTAATAGAAAACTTTAAACTGTGATGTTATGATAGGATTGTGCTTTTAATTCCTGTGAATGTTTTAAGGAATTGACCTGAAATTGTCCCTTCAAATAAGCATTTGCAGAACCACATCTTTTGGTTCAGAATATACTAATACTCCTTGCATACTCATTTTGAGAAATAACCATTTAAAACAAAGGGAAGATAATTCATCTAATTTCAACTAGTGTATGATCACAGGGCAGTAAGATTTGGGCTAATTTAATCATTTTGATGAGCTTACATTCAAGATGCATACAGTTTATAAGAAAGAGCAAAGCTGATTTTACAGCCACTATGTTAACTAAAATATTATTTACACATTATTCATCACTCCTGCAAATACACCACATCCTTCCTGTGCTGTTGAAATCACCTGCTGTCTGAATGCAGCTATCAAAGTCATGTTTTATTATGATATATGGTGCAGTAAGCTGGAAGACTTTCCACATAAATCAAAACAGCTAGAGATTTGCAAGTTAGCCTAGTTTACATCAGGGTCCCAACTTCCAAGAAATAAAATTATAAATATGTTTTTTCACCCTCTTGAAATGTTCCCAAAAGCAACTGGAGGAAAATGGTTTTCCATTACTGAAGACAAAGCATGTGGACTGCAGAGTGTGGATGGCAGAAGGCATCTAGGAAGGGGCAAAAGTCTTTTAAAGCATCACTTTGTCATGATCAGAACCTATCTGTGTATCCTGCAAAGGACAGATAAGAAAGGCCTGTTGGACTCTTCACATCTCTGAGGAATCTCTTTGTTAAGTCTCTTCTTGTGTAACCACCTCACCTGCTGCAGACAACCTTATATATGTTTCTTTTGTGCAGAATTGGAGCCAAGCATTTTTGCTCAGATAAGTCGCTGCCAGCTGAATAAAAGGAAGGGCTATTATCCATCTGAGTTGATGGAGCTATTTTCTGTGCTGTAGTAGCTTCTCTTTGCTTCTCAGTGCTAAGTGAATTACATTGTGAGACTTAACAAGCAAATTATCTAGTTAGAGTATTTATGAGGCTTCCATTAACCCAGGTTTCCCATGCAAGAACTTGAATGACTCCCTTGTAAGGAAGGAATATCCTTAAGCTGGTATCAGTGGGGCACTGAGGCTGGGAGAGTGGATCAGCCTGGGTGTCTGCAGCACTGCCCTCAGCTCTTTGATTCACTCTGGAGCACCCACGTGTTTGGTGGCACGGAGCAGGTCTGCCTGGGGGACAGGTTCATGCCTGTCTTGGTTTGAAAAGACAGGTGCCTGCTAAGGAACGCAGGAGCCTCCCTTGAAATGGAAAATGTAAACTCCCTCCCTCTGAATTACTATAAGTTTGAAATTAAGGGGCTCTCAGGCAAAGATATGGGAATAGGAATAACTGTTCTTTATTAGGGAAGAAAAATAAAAATAAAATTTAAAAATGCAGTAACACAAAATAACACTGGCAGAGTCAGAATACGACCTGACACCCTGTGGGTCAGGGTGTTGGCAGCAGTCCCATTAAATGGTGGTGGCTGCTCCTCCTGCAGTGACAGATGTGGTTCTGCTGAAGCAGTGATCCTGTAGAAGGGTGGAGTTTTCCTCTGAAGGTCCAGTGGTCATGTAGATAGGCCTGGTCTTCCTCTAGGAATGCAGTGGAGAAGAAAGCTGCTTCTCTGGGAACACCGTGGGAAAAGGCTGTCTCTGGTGTTCCAAATCTCTGATTATATCCAGGTAGGAATGCTTGGCTCCTCCCCCTGGGCGGAGCATCTCACAATGGGATGATGTAATTTTATCAGTCAGGCAGTGAGGTTCAGTGGCCCATTAACAGAAGATATCTCCCTGGAGGGAGAGATTGGTTATGGAAGAGATAAGAAAACTGCCCAATTAACAGAAGATAACTGCCCCACCTCTAACAGATGGGAATAGAATATACACACCCCCACCCACATCTTGCAATCCAGGACAATGCCTTGGGCATGTGTTGCTATGAACATATTAAAAGTTTCTCTGTGTGTAAGCCTTCTGATCATTTTCCCATGGGAGAACATCCTTTTGCTGTCTTTTACTCTGTATAAGCTTTCTGTAAACAAAATATCTGTGTCTGTTCTTCAAGGACATGGAATTGGTGGGCCTCCTCCTACCTATGAGGAGAAAGAGCTGAAATTACTTTATCTTTCTGATATTGTAAACTATTCCGACACATTCCCCGGACGAAGCAGCAGCAGGAGCATAGAGAATGCTCTCTGCTGAGCAGATATAGAAAAATACTAGAATTATAGAGTCATTTTAATAAATCATATTAGCCTTCTGATATTGCCATCAAGAGTCTTTTCTTCAATGCATGAACCACAACGATAGGCATGCCCCATCACTTGTGGGGAGCTCACTTTTTCCTCGACAGCAGGGCTCACACAGAATTCCTGTCAGATCCCAGAGGACCTGGGCAGATGACAAAAGAGCAGGATTAAGGATGAAACCCCACACCTAACAGAAAGGCTTTGCAAAAAATGACATGGGAATAAACCTAGGCAGCGTACCCAGAGTCCCTCTGACTGAGGATGTACTTGCAAGGCTCGTTAGGAGCTCTGGGTTTGAACACTACCCTGACTGCCCTGAACTTCTGTGGTCTCTTAAATCTTAGACTACAATGTCCAGCCTGGGTCATTTCTGAGCCCCTAGAAATGGTGTCTCACAACGCCACATTTCAGGCTTGTCACACAAACAGCACTGATGATCTTCTGTCATAAAACAAGCTGATAAGACCTGATGCTGAGGTCAGAACTTGGGAGTTACAGGCTGCTTCAAGAAAGGTACTGGGGACTTCAGCCTCTCTTAAAAGCTGCAGAGAGTACCAAACGAGGATCAGAGATCTTCAGGACACTGCAGAATAGGAAGAGAGGCTCAGTACTCAGATCAAATCACAAATAACCTGTGCAACACCACAGGTCCATCTGGGAGCCCACTGGTAAACATTAATCTCTCCTTGCAGGAGTTAGGTATTTTTTAAAAATTAGTTTGCTTTTTGTTTTTATCCACAATTTTCTTTCACTGTATATCTGCAAAAATGGTTTAGGACTGGTTTCATTTTCTGAAAATATCTTTTCATGAACCAACTATATTGTTAAGAGAAGAAAAAATGTTCTGCAAACACCCTTTGGAAACAAAAATGTGCAAAGTGTTTTATCTATTTCTTTTAAGAAGAATGGAATGAAAAGTGTGGATGGACTTGTAACCCCCTTCAGGACTGAAACACTGGCAAAGCCATATGGGAAACCTACTCAATAGAATATCTATGGATAAATGAAAGAATTCTGTTTTTGAAGCTTCTTATTCTTAACACTAAATTCCATTTCACAAGGCATACGTACATGCATCTCTAAAGCATTACCCAAAAAATCCTCTTAGCACTGCAACAGCTTTCATCTCTCTGCTTTCTGCAAAGACTAATCCATACCTACAGAAACAAGGGACCTTTTGTTCAGCTCCGTTCTTAGGACATTTTTTGTTACATTTTTCCTCTGTAGAAGCATAACAGAGTAAAGGCTAATATGGACCCAAGGAAGCAAATACAAAGGCAGGCTTACATTCAATGTGTGAATCTCGACTCAAAGGAGGATTGGATAGGCATGAGGATATTATCCATCTGCAGTTAATACATTTCTTTCTATGATAATGTGTTTGTGGCTCTGATTATCTGCTTGGGCTGGCCCTAGAATCACAATGAAAGAATAAATTGAATCCGGAGTAATAGTGGTGTCTAAGTCACATCTATATTAGTAAATTGAGTATTTCCAGGGCCAGTTTCTGGTACCAAGGTGAGCTAGCATAGACTGATCCCAAATTCAGCTGAATTTCTTTCACCTTCAGAGCAAGGTGTCTGCAACAACAGTGATGCTGGGACCAGTTTCCAGCCCCACTAACCACTCACCTGCACTGGGATTTGAGCCAGTAGCCCTTAACCCTGAGACAAAGCCACCTCAGGGACCATCCTGGGCTCCCGAGAAGAAATGTCAAAATGCAGCATCTGAGGGTGTTCCTGGCCTGGTGTAATTTATGTCTCTATATTTTCTTATGCTAGGCTGCTTACCTGTGCCTGGGAAAGGTGCTGAGGACAAAGTTTTTGTTGTGTGTGTGTGACACAGACTTAGCGTGCCGACGGGGGTAGATTCCTAGGAACTTTTTCTTTCCTTCCCACTTCTATTTCTTTCAGTGCAGTGTTTATTATCTCACATGGTTCTGGCTGCTGTTAGGGTTAAAGATAATCAGGTAACCTTGAGGAAAGATTATGGGGACCACTGGTATTCATATTAAAATCCTTCAGACCAGTATCCTTATCAAGGATTTTTGGTGCTTGTTTCCTGTTCATTTCAGTGCCCTTCCAGACAAATGGGGATTTTCCACAGCTCATTTAACAGGATGTATAATTCACTGGTGAGTTACACACCACCCCATCTGTGCCAGCCCACAGAGCAGAAGGGCTGGGACAGCCCCCAGCTACAGAGCCCGGCTCACAGTACAACATCATTCAGTCATTCCCAAGCTCCTGGCTCACATGCCTGGGCTGCCAGCTGACTCAGAGGCTTGCACACATGTGCCTGTTAAAACCAGAGTAAATTGGCCATCTCCAGCTCATCATAACTTTGTTTCATATGTTTGTTTTTCCTTATGGCTGATTTCTGTTTCAGATCCGGAATCTGCCTGGGGTCAGTGGTCAGTGCTGATAGAGCAGTGACCATCTTCCCCAGAAGACCTATATGTGGAAATTGGTGATTTTTTTTAAATTGAGCTACAAAAACTTCATGAATACTTCAGCTATGTTATTCCCAAGTGTCTTCTTCCTTCATCTCTGAAATTCAGGTTGCGACCTCCCTGCTTGGGAATCACTCTTCTTTTACATGCCACTTGAAACAGTGATGCCTTGAAACCATTCACGTTTCTTGCTGCAACTGCAAGACAAATAATAATTATATTTTACTCTTTCAGGATATAGATTTTTGTTATTTGTGGCAGATTTTACACTCAGATGTGGCTTTAATATATCATTACTATAAAATTGATAAAACTTTGGAGATGGAATGACTTTATGCATATCCTGTGTGTCACAGTCACATATATCTAATTATTTTTATTAAAATTTAACTTTGGCTTAAATACATCCTGGTTGTCTCAGAAGCATGTATTCATTCCATGCAGCAGGAGCAAGAGAGAGAAGGTGCTGGCAATTTTCCCAGGTGCAAAACAAATGATGCCATAAGACTCTGCTCCCTTCCAAAGGGGCACTGATCTTTCTTTCCTTTCAAGTCACTCCCTGCTTGCTTTGACCTTCCTTAAGTGTCTCCTTTTATTGCTCTTTTTTTTTTCCTCCAGCTGGAGAATCGTTGGAGTAAAATCTGACCTCAATGATTCATCCAAGGCCACAAAATGAATAAGCTCTTTATGAAAAACCAAGGATAAGGACACTGATCCACGTCTCTGTCCCAGTCAGATGGCAGATGTCCTTCTACTTGCCCTGTGGCCAACTTCAGTGACAAACTTTGGTCCAGTGCACACTCACATGCATGTCTCCAAAATCCCACATGCAACTGTGTGTTCACATACAGGTACACAGTTATTCCCCTGCTTGCTGGCACACTGCAGCTTTCTTCAGGCTAATGTTGATGTAAAATCAAAAAGTGGAAGCTAGAGCAGCAGAAAATTTTCCTGTTCTGTAGATCCTGGTAAATGCCCACAGAAGAACTTCCTTAGTGTGAGGATGACCAAGCACTGGACCAGACTGCCCAGAGAAGTTGTGGAGTCTCTCCCTCGCTGGAGATATTCCAGAACCATCTGGACACAATCCTATTCCATGTGCTCCAGAGTGATCCTGCTTCAGCAGGGAGGTTGAACCAGATGATCTACACTGTGGCTCCTTCCATCCTGACCCATTCTGAGGTTCTGTGAAATGAGCTCAGCTCATGTGCAGTCACAAAGGCTGGGGGCAAGTTAAGGCTGGTGAAGTTGTTGAATGCCATTTCAACAGAACCTCTTTCCTCCTCTGATGCAAGATAATGACCTAGGAAGGACTAAGGCCAGGCCATCCCATCCCTCTCCTGTTTCCTACAGGGTTCCTTTCCAAAATTCTGATTCTTTAAAACCATTTTAATTTTAGTGCTGCATGTGTTATATTTCCCAAGTATGATATAAGAGATGACCTGACTTATCAGAAATACATTTGGTGCTAACACTAATAATACAGGAATAAAGGACACACTGAGTAAAGGAAAGCCTCAATGAAGGCTGAGGATTCCCTTGTCAGGCTGCAGCCCACTTCAAGGTTCTGCCCAAGTTAATAGGGCAGAAGTTACAGTGCCCCAAGTCCTTAAGCAATGAGCATATTCTGGCTTCAAAAGGATGCTTGAAACACTCTAAAAAACAAGTGGCTCACTTAAAAGTTGTGGTTTGAAAGACTAATTCTCCATGCATTAGAGACAATACTTATAAGGCCCTTAGCTTTTGGCTGAGACATCTAAGAAGTTACAGATCTGGAGGAAGTGGGAGGGTAAAGCAGCACCATAGTGGGTGGCTGATTATATCCATGGATTTATACCCTTTGTGGTGTGGATGCTTTTCCCTTAAACCATTGTGGCAAAATGTGATTTATTACTGCAAGGCAGATTGACAGTTCAGTCTGAGAAGTTCTGAAAAGGGAGACTTGAAAAGCTTCATTAAAGAAATGATAGGGATGGGCTGTGAGGAGGTCCCTAAGAAAACTTGGTAAGAGATTTTGCTTTCCAATATAAGTCACTATTAAAGTAAATGAGCATGAACTTTGCAAAGAAATGAGGCATTATGTCCCATGAGATTTCATTTACCTGTCACTACGGTCAATGACAGAACTTGCATTAATCAAAAAGAGAAATGTTTTCTTCTAATCACTGAGGGGACCTGAAGACCCATCATTTTTTCACATTTGGTTTAATTCATGTGCTTCTCTTTTCATCAGTCTTTTTATTACCTGTACGTCTCATTAATGCAGAGGAAACAGTTTCTGTAAAAGAATTTTTTTTTCTGGCAAAAAATTAAAAGTATCCAGCTTACTGAAAATATTAGGTTTCAAAGCTGAACTTCAGTGCAATCCTCTCAATAGTGTTTTCTTCATCCTTTGCATACCTAACTCAGGCACTGAGGATCTACTTGGGAGAAATACTCAGCATGTCCAGTTGTATCAATGGTAAGTTGTGCTCTAGGCACAGGAGGTGTTTGGCTGGTATGTTCAGAAAAATGGGGATGTGGTACTTCATAAGGCATGTCCAGAATGAATGTAGATGCCAGATTTTATGACCAGTCTCTACAGAGGAATAGAGATGTTGAGAACAGAGATTACTGCTTTATTTCCCAGTGTGAGTGTGTGTGCAAGTGTAGTGACAAATGCCATAGAAGAGCAAAAACAATATTAGCCAGGTGGTCACTAACCAAAAACATTAAATAACTTTTTGTCAACTTGTTCAATGCTTTATAAAGTCACTGAAGGGATTTGTTCCAAATTAAAAATAGCATGTTAATTTATCATTGAGGACTGAGCTCACATATATACAATGAAAAGAAAACAAGAAAATGAACATTCCTAAATCCTAAGCACTTGATTTTGCAGTCATAACATTCATATAGTGCACAATTTTGCTTGTAAAAATGCTTGAGTATTAAAGACTTAGAAGTAAATGTGAGTCACAAGAAATTACATAAGAAGAGCTGTACAGAAAATGCATCGCTAATAAAACATTTCACCTTCTCAGACATTAGCAAGTCACTTAGATCTGCATCTCAGTGTTGACCTGTATTGAAATGTGTATATGTATATGTGTATATATGAACAATGTGCTGGGACTGCTCAGGAGATCTCCAGAAGGCAAAAGCTGTTACAAAATGAATTAAAACTTTTCAGACAGTGAAAGAACAGACCACAATCTCAAATGCTGCTATAACAAGCAGCAAAGTACTATTTGTATGGTAGCATGAACAATGGAGCCTCAGTCTTGTAATCATAATAAAAAGGAAGAAGGGTTTGCTTCCAACATGAGAGCTTTTCAAATGCACTCACATTCCAAGAAAAGCTGGGGGAGCAGACATATTCCTATAAGATGCTCATAAACATCACAATCCATTGTTGAAGGTGCTTAGACTCTCCAGAATCAGTCCTGGGCTGGCAGCTCCCTTGAGAAAAATTGAATCACTCTTTGCTATCTAGAAAATATAATTTAATGACAGTGTAAAAGATGTGTCAGCTCTTGTCACTGTCACCCTTCCATCTACAGGCTTTTCACCGGGAATACAGTAAAGTTTAGCTTTTTTGCCTTTTTTTCCCCCTTTTCTCTTCTGAGGCTGTTCCAAACTTGTTCTGTGTAGTTATTCTGTGCTGTTTTGAATCTGAAATACTCAGCTCAGCAGCTGGGAGAATGTTTGTCACTTGGATAGGTTTATGTCACCTATTCTTTTTAAGTAAAACCAAAGGAATACAGGCACGAAGATGATAGCAGACAAGGAGCTGACCAGGAGCAGTTATTAGACTGTAACTTGCCATGCTGCTGCAGGAAAAGCACAACACATTGGCTCTTCAGGGATATCACCTTTCAACCTCCCACCCCCTCCTCAAGCCCTTGGTACTCATGGACATTAAGTTGTGGAGAGGAGTGAAACACAAATATCCCCCTGTGCTCTGCCTGAGCTTTCTGACATACTCCAAAGTGCTAGAGGAAGAAATATTTTAAGTTTCCTCATTGGGCTAGGTTTTAAAATGGAATTTAAGTATGAGATTTGAGAAGATGTAAAGGAACCTACTGTTGAAGGCTGTGACAGAGACTTGTGACTGATGATCATCTTTGTTTTGGTTCTCTTTCTTTGTGGGATGAGAAATTTGGAGCTGGAGCCTTAGCCAGCATATATGTGGGATAACCAAAGGATCCAGAGCAGTCCAGAACATTTTTGCACTGATGAATTGTGAGCAGGAAGGAACAAATTCACTCAAGGAAAGCCAGACAAATTTTTTTTTTAACTAACAGAAGTTAGAGCTTCCAAGAAAACCACAAAACCGCTATGGTAATGGATTAGAATGACCTCAAAACAAGAAAATGCTTATGTCATTGAGTCCTTCCTATTCCAGCATGAATTTCAGCATGAAGTTCTAGACAGACTGGGGGACCTTAATTTTGTCTGCAAAACTAGAGTCTGTCGAAAGATGGTCTTATTGAATATTTCCAGTGAGTTTGCAGTCACAAAGCACCATGAGTAACTTCATTAGAGTATGGACATTCCTCTTAAGCTTCAGCCTAATGCTGTACCTACCAATATCTCTGGCAAGCAGTGCAAAAAATAAGATGGCCAGGGGAAAAAGAAAGCAGGGCAAGCATGTATAAGTTCCAGCAAACTCTTCCCCAGTCACTGCCTATTTCAGGGAGTTTAAGCCTAATGTGCTTTGTGTATTCATAATCTCTAAAGGATATTTTCCTTGTCCTTGTCCTGTCTCCCCTTAAACCCATCTAAGCTCTTTGCATCTGCATAACCCTTTAACTATTACTTGCACAGATCTACCACCTATTGTTAACAAAACCTACCTGTTTTGAGCAGCTCCAAATGTCATTTAGTGGCCCTTAATTCTTCAAATGGAAACCTACACAAACTTGCCTCGTCAACTAGAGACATTTTCATCAGATTCCCAGTTGCCATAAGAAGCAGAAACTACTTAATAGTGCCATAATGTAACTGTGTCCTGATGTCTCAGTCTACACTCTGAGCTATTTTCTCCACTGTGCTGCTTTTTCACATCTTACAGTAGAGCAGGAGAGGAAGGAGGGGAAATGTGTCCTCCTGTGACTGAGATCATGTGCTTCACTCAGTAATGGGCATGGAGGATAGGAAGAATTTATCTCCCCCTTTTTTACTGTTTTGTTTACAATAGCCTACTTGAGTCAGTAGGAGAATTCTAAAAGAGACAGTTTCTTACCACAAAAAGCGACTCCCAAGTAGTCAGAGTTGTGGTTAAACTGCCTCCCACACACTAAAGAGCAGAAAACCAAGCAAGCAAGCAAAACTTCTCCCTAAAAATGTAGCATCTCAATGAACCAGTTATAATGCTGCAGAGCTGGACTGAACTGGATGTACCCTTAACTAATCTATGGAGAGTCTTACATTCCTGGGAGGACACTACCAGCCAGATGTGTGATTATCTGCTCTCCTTTACCACATTACAGTTTTCATTCTAGTCCCAGTTTGTTAAAAAAAATTCTCCATCCCTGCCATTTGCCCTGTGATGTCCCACTGGAAACCATTATTAGACTGAGCTGCTCAGCTCGAGCACAGAAAATCACTCTGAAGGGAAACATGGAGGAACTCGTTTTGCCTGCTCTGAAAGGATCACTGAGAGTGTGAGCTGAAGAGAAGAGAGGCTTTTGTGCCTGCTTCTCTCCTCCTGAGTGACCTTTCAGCCAGAGGAGACAGACAGACAGCTCAGCAATTTGGCACTTGTCAACCCGCACAAGCACCTTGACAGGCTGGAGAGGTGGGTATCCAAAACTGGCACCTTCTGAGAGAGCAACATCTTGAAGGAAAGGAAACAGGGTGGGAAACAGTGGAAGGCAGTCCCAGGCTCTCCAAGCTGTGTGACATCACCTGGTCCCTCCCAATTTCCATCACAGCTTGGCTAGTGCAGGAGAAATGGCAGCTTCCAGCTCCCCTCCGAGGTGTGGGCATGCAGTTATTGTGGGAAGGAGTCCCTGCTTGTGCCCTGGGAGTTGGAACTGGATGGCGTCAAAGGTCTCTTCCAGCTCAAACCATTCTGTGATTCTGCATCCAAAAATATCCTCATGCTGTCAAACCACAGAAGATCCAGCCCAGACCCATAAGAAGGTCTGAGCACAATCTTTATGGGCTGCATTTCTCTGTGATGGTAACTGGTGAGTGACTTCCCTGTCTTTATCTGAACCCATGAGGTTTCTCATCTGATTTTCTCCCCCTGTCCTACAGAGGCACAGTCAGCCAGTGAGCGGGAGGGAAGCCCCTGACCAAGGTTAACCGAGCATAAGTCTGTAGGTTTAACTGAGCTTTTCTCAAGCCTTTGGGAGATGATAGCACCACAGAATGTGCCCTCCATCTGAGAGCCTTGCAAATGCACTTTTCCTTAAAAAATGTCAACATTGTACTACTGATGCCAGCAGAGTTGCATTCAATTGACACCAATATGAATAGAAAATCATTCTCCAAGAGTTTTATTTTCCTGCTTATGTCAGGCAGCACACAAATATGAAATGAAAATAAAATAACCAGATTGCTAACAGACTAAAACTGTGGCAGGAACAGCTTAGAATAGATGTACTGAGGCATGTTTTCACTCTGAAGATAATTGAGTGATGGACCAGATCAGTGATTTCTAAAGAAGTGGCAAATGAAAACTGGGGAAAAAAAGAATATTTGGGGGTATAATTGCTGAGAAATAAACAGGGAGAAGCTAGTTTTATCTAGATAGATATTTCCTCTTAATTTGTTTCTGTTTTCCTTACCTATCCACGTATCCAGAACATTTCTAACTTTTTGACACAGTTAGCCAAAACAGTGGGATTTTCTGTATTTTTTTTCAGTTAGAAAAAATTGCTGGCACAGAGCCTCTTTTATTTACAGAAACATGTCACAATTGTAGTCATTGTAGTAATTCTTTTTGCCAAATTCTCCCCATCACTCCTGCTCTTCCCCATTCTACCCAAGTTGTCTTTGAGTCACACAGGTTTTTTTCTCACTTCTGATGCTTTCCTTCTGGCTCATTTTCTGCACTTGTATCACCTTTTGGCTTCTCACAGGCCCAAAATCCTTACTGAAAAATAGAGAATTGGCCCTCATTTTTCATGAATGCTTTACAAGTGCCTTTGGGCCAATGCTTTATGTCTCTGCTTGAAGTAAAACTGCTGTCACTGCTGCTAACCAGATCCATAAGAAAGTCTTAGGAAATCTTAAAATCTTTAAAAGAAGATCAGTGTTTATACATAATCTGTAGTATTGTACTCCCTTCCCTTCCCTTCCCTTCCCTTCCCTTCCC